>CM062820.1:918387980-918697719 GCA_031772625.1 Pinus tabuliformis
TTAGCAATATTAGAACAGTGCATGGTTGTTTATTTTGTTATCGTTGGTTCCGCTCGTCTCAACGACGACAAGCTCATAGATTTACTCAGGTTATGCTTATTGTTTCGAGTCATTCGTTTTGGTGTTTGCTATGCGGCTCTCGTCTTTGCTAAACTTGTACAGGATGCTCTCGGTTAGTTATAATAACAATGTCATACTTCTTCCTTTCTTTATGAGAATGTCGGAATATATGTATGTCTGGAGTTTTTCCTCTCTGAAATAGCATGCACAGGTTCTTGTATAGATTTCTCGTTTCCTTTATCGCTCTTAACGAACTGGTTTCTCTGCTATTGTATCTGCGAGTACTGTGATTTAATAACGCTGGTATAATGGATTACGGTATGGCTCTCGCTCTCTGTTTTGCACAATTTACAGGATACATTCTCCTTGTCTGGAATAGTTTGTTTAATCTTCACATATCAACAGTCATTTATTATAAATAGCAGTAGGATTATCTTCTTCCGTCGACGAGTTAGAATCCGACTACAGTCGGTGCTCTCTACCCAGACTCAGAGGGTTCTAATCTCGTTCCTGTTGACACATTATAGTAACAGCTTGTTCATATTCAAGGTGTTCGAGACTGTTTGTCCCACTAATAGATTCTCTGTTTTTAAACAATGCCTCTGTCTTTCTGACGAGTTTGTGTCAGGTCTATTATTCAATAGCCGGTCTTTTAATTAACTACACCTATGTAGCTTTATTTACAGTATGACTAGTTTTAGATCATGTCTATCGATTGATAATCTGTCCTTTAACTTAAAAACTACACCGTGCAGTTATTTTAATCATATGACAGTATCTAGGAGAACGAAACATAGTTCTTATTTGACTACTGTAAATTCACTGTATATTTATATTCAACAGAGACTCTGTAGTTTGAAACCGTACCTGGTTCACCAGAGTCAGAAATAGGTTCTCAAGCTAGTCACCTGTACTTTGATTTTGCTCTTCCACCCAGCCATGAGATCCATCTCTCAGACGGAATTCTCCCCCCGAGCCATCTTGTAGGCCTCAAGCCCTCAACAAGATTTGTGCACCTTGTGCCTGGTTATCTGGTCCCTACCAGACTTAACCAGTTTTTTCCTTTTTCCATTTCCTTAGAAAAGATCTCTTCTGTCTATCCCCACAGCACAGAACTTCCTCCCTACAGCCAGGACTTTTCCTGTTTGGGAGGGTAGTTTCAATCAGTTATTACAACTGATCTCTTTCTTTTAAATCCACCTCCTAGAGGCTGCCAACATTTCAAGAAAATATTTAAATTACTTTAATAAAATAGTTTGTCATAGTTTTGTTTTTTAAACATAAAACAACAACTGTCATACTGTCTTTTACCATAGTAAAATTTCACATTTACATCGTCTGGGGTCATTACATCTCCCCCTCCTGTGATTGGACATCGTCCCGATGTCTGTTTCCCTCAAACAAATTCGGGTAAGCTTCTTTAAGGAGTTCCTCATCCTCCCAAGTGGCCTCTTCAGGCCCATAGTGCTGCCACTGCACTTTAGCTTGGAAAATAACCCGCTTCCGCAGCCGCACTT
The DNA here is from genome assembly GCA_031772625.1 of Pinus tabuliformis. Taxonomy (NCBI): domain Eukaryota; kingdom Viridiplantae; phylum Streptophyta; class Pinopsida; order Pinales; family Pinaceae; genus Pinus; species Pinus tabuliformis. The sequence continues at coordinate 918,389,558 of CM062820.1, forward strand.
CTCTCCGGTCGAGAATGTTCAGTGGTTCGACCAGAACCTCGCCTTCCGGCTCGACCTGCAACAGCAACAGATTTAATTATTTCCTGGTTTTAAGAACAAAGCTTAACTAGAACAACCAGATTAATTCTTACCCGAATATCCTGCCATTGGATCACATGTTTAGGATCGTAGACGTATTTTTTTAGTACAGATACGTGAAAAACATTGTGGATTTTAATATGACTCGGTAGGGCGAGTTGATAAGCCACTGGCCCCACTCTCGCCAGGATTTGGAAGGGTCCAAAATAGCGAGGGGCAAGTTTGGCACACCCGCTCCACTGCAAGGTACTCCTTCTGGTTTGAATTCTTACAAACACATGGTCCCCAACTTGGAATTCTTTGAACCTTCTCTTTCGATCGGCAAAACTTTTCTGTCTGTCCTGAGCGGCTTTTAAGTTGGTACGCACCTTTTTCACCATGTCTTCCATTTCCTTGAGCATTTCAGGACCAAATCTTAACCTATCCTCAGGTCCACCCCAACTTGAGGGTGTGCGGCACTTCCGCCCATACAGGACCTCAAAAGGACTCAGCTGTGTTGAGGAATGATACCCATTGTTATATGCGAATTCGACCAGGTGGAGGTATTCCTCCCATTGGGTTGGTTTCATCATAACACATGCTCTCAGCATGTCCTCCACTACCTGATTCACTCGTTCCGTTTGGCCATCGGTCTGGGGATGATAAGCTGTGCTAAAGTTCAACTATGTTCCCAGTTCAGCAAACAATGTCCTCCAAAAGGTTGATGTGAACTTAACATCACGATCAGAGATTATTACCTTCGGAAGTCCATGCAATTTGAACACATTTTGCATGAAAATATGAGCAATTTGCACAGCCTTATACGTGGATTGCACAGGTATGAAGTGTGCTGCCTTACTTAACTTATCCACTACCACCATAATGGAATCATTATTTTTCTTTGTTCGAGGCAATCCGGTTATAAAGTCCATGGAAATAGTCTCCCATTTCCATTCCGGAATGGGTAAGGGTTGTAGCAGCCCTGCTGGATGCAAATGCTCCACCTTAATCTGTTGACATTCTAGACATCGCGCTAGATATTCAGCTACCTCCTTCTTCATTTTTGGCCAGTAGTATTCCTTCCGAAGTGCGGTGACCATTTTCTGGTACCCTGGATGCCCGGTATAATGGCTGATATGAAATTCGTCCAGAATCAGTTTCCTAAGACTATCTTCATTGGGTACATACAGCCTTTTATTAAAATACAGCATTCCGGCATCATCTAGCTCATATCCCTGTTGTGCTTCCTTACCAGAAAGTTGCTGTACCTGCTGTTTAATTTGCTGGTAAACAGCATCTTGATCAGCCGCTATTTTTATCCTTTCAAGTAGGGTACTCTGCCATTTACTGACCGAAATCTTGCACACGCATTGTACCTTTCGACTCAATGCATCAGCTACTCGGTTCTCCTTCCCCTTTAAATGCTTAATTTCAAAATCAAACCCACTTAAGAAGTCTACCCAACGAGCTTGTCTCGTATTTAAGGTGGGTTGGCTGAAATAGTTTGTTAAGCTATGGTGGTCTGTCAATAACAGAAATTTTCTTCCCAAAAGGTAATGTCGCCACATTTTTAGTGCATGGATAACAGCTGCCAGCTCCAAGTCATAAGCAGAATATTTCTGCTCATGTTCCTTTAGTTTCCTTGATTCGTATGCAATTACTCTTCCTTCTTGCATCAGCACTCCTCCCACACCTTCTTTACTCGCGTCAGTACAAACCACATAATCCTTATTAGGATCAGCTATACTCAAAATAGGCGCAGTGGTGAGTAAGTGCTTAAGCTGTTCAAAGCTCCGTTGACATTCTGAAGTCCACTTAAACACCTTTCCCTTCTTTTGTAAGGAGGTGATAGGGTATGCTACCCTTGAAAAGCCTTCCACAAACCTTCTATAATAACCCGCTAGCCCCATAAAGGACCTAATATCTACCACGTCCTTTGGTATGGGCCACTCCATTATAGTTCTCATTTTTTTAGGGTCTACTGCAATCCCTTCCTTTGTGATTACATGGCCTAAGTATTGGATCTCCTCCTTAAAGAAATCACACTTACTAAACTTTGCATATAATTGATGTTCTCGCAATGTTTGCAACACCACTCTAAAGTGTTCCTCATGCTCCTTCCTTGATCGGGAGTAAATCAAAATGTCGTCTATGAATATCAACACAAATTTATCTAAGAATCTATGAAACACATTGTTCATCAAACACATGAAGGTAGCAGGTGCATTGGTCAGACCAAAAGGTAGCACCACAAACTCGTAATGCCCGTACCGCGTTCTGAAAGCTATCTTAACGATATCCTCCTCTTTAATTCTAATTTGATGATAACCAGATCGCAGATCGATCTTAGAGAATACCGTTGCCCCCTTCACTTGATCAAAAAGTTCGTCTATCCTGGGCAAAGGATATTTATTTTTGATCGTGAGCTTATTCAGCTGACGATAATCAATACACATCCGAAAAGTTCCATCTTTCTTTTTGACAAATAACATTGGGGCTCCCCAGGGTGATACACTGGGACGGATGTAATTTTTGTCTAGCAGCTCCTGCAGTTGCATTTTTAATTCTGTTAGTTCTGGTACACTCATTCGGTATGGTGCCCGTGACACGGGTGCTGCCCCCGGAATCAATTCAATGGTGAAGTCCACATCTCTTTTAGGTGGTAATCCCGGTACCTCCTCGGGAAAAACATCTGCAAATTCTTGTACCACCGGAATGTTACCCAGCATAGCAGTTTTATCTTTCTGATTTGCATAACCCACCTGAATAGCGTAAATTTGACATTTCTTTCTGATGCATTTAGCTAACTGAGATGCTGTAATGGGTCGAATCTGTACAGGATGCTTGATTCCTTGTAGTTCCTGTTGCTCTCCACGGTCATTTTTATAGTAAATGGTTTTTGTCTTGCAATTCACTAAGGAACAGTGTTTCTCCAGCCAATCCATTCCAATCAAGATGTCATATGAACCCAAGGGTAGTATGTTTAAGTCTGGCACTATTGGCTGCCCTGCTATGGTTAAAGAGCAATTATTTATTTTGGCCAAAACCCGTCTCTTGGCTCCTGTAGCTAATTGGACCAACCACGGATTTCTGAATTTTTCAGATTGTAACTTACACTGTTCTACTATCTTTGGGCTAATATAACTTAAAGTAGCTCCTGGATCAATAAGAACAGCTATAGAAAGGTTTGAAATTTTACCTTCAAATTCAACCATAGTCGGCTGGTATTCCGCTTGGCGGTCCTCCAAGGCTGCATTAATTCTGGGTACACTACGTGCCACGTCCCCAACAGTCGATGCTTCATGAATTTGGGATATCTGGTCCGTCCCCTTTCGCTGTGGGCAGTTTTTAACATAGTGAGGTCCTCCACAGCCCCAGCATTGAACTGGGGGTCTGGTCACCCCTTCACCTTCTGGTCTAACAGGCTGCTCACTTACTCTAGATTCACTTATTGGCCTAGCTCGGGGCGCACTCTTCGCTGCAGTTCTATTGTTTAATCCTTTACCAGCTCCCTTACCTCCATTGCTGCGACCTCCCTTGCTGCTTCCAACCATCCGACTACTCCTTTTTTCATTCCATCTTTTATTTGAAGCATCCCCCTTCTGTTTATTCTGCTGGTAGCAGATCCTTGCTTTACGAATAGCCTCATCCATGGTCCTAGGATTGTCAAACTCAATCCTCTCTCTTATATATGAAGGTAAGCTGCTCACAAACCTTTGTACCTTGGCCTTTTCCTCTTTGATATAAGGTACATAACGTAGCAGAGAGGTAAAGCGATTAATGAACTCGTCCATAGTCTGCTGTCCCAGTCTTAAATCATGGAATTCTCTTGCCTTTTCATCGTAGAAGCGCTCGGTCAGGTACCTTTCTTTGAAGTATGGTGGTTGATACCCATAAAGTGCCATAAATGGGGTCATTTTTGTTGCTGTATGAAAGGAAGTGTTATACCACCATTCAGCCAGAGGCAACCATTTGACCCATTGTGTCTGTTTATCAGATACAAAGCAACAAAGATATCCTTCCAAACATTTGTTTACTATCTCAGTTTGCCCATTAGATTGAGGATGATAAGATGAGCTATGAGCTAACTGAGTACCAAGACAAGAAAATAATTCTGTCCAAAAATTTCCAGTGAAAATGGGATCTCTGTCACTTACAATAATCTTTGGGTTTCCATGTAGCTTTTGAATTGTTTCCATAAATGCAGTAGAAACTGTGCTGGCTTTAAGTGGATGTGATAATGCACAAAAGTGTGCATAGTTGGTAAGTCTGTCAACTACCACCATGATGACACTCTTTCCCTCAGACTTGGGTAAACCTGTGATAAAATCCATTGATACCTCCTCCCAACGTTGGCTTGGAATGGATAAAGGTTGTAATAGACCCGGTGTCTTAATTGTTTCAACTTTATTTTGTTGGCAAACCAAACATTCTGCCACAAACTTTTGAATATCTGATTTAAGGCCATCCCAAAAAAAATCCTTCTTAACCCTGTGGTAAGTTTTTAAAAATCCTGAGTGCCCTCCTAAGGGAGAAGTGTGCAATTCCATAAGAATCTTTTGTTTTAGCTGGGAATTCTTACAGAGGTATAAGCGATCTTTGTACCATAACGAATCATTTTTCCAGATAAATGTATCAGACGTACTGGAATCTTGTTGTAGCTTTCGAATAAGTGCCCACACTTCTTCGTCATTCTTCCATTCCTCCCTTGCTTCATTTATCCAATCTGGTTGGATGATAGAAATAGCGCACAACAATGCTTCCACATCCTCATCCTTCCTTGAGAGTGCATCTGCCACCACATTTTGCTTCCCTTTTTTGTAGATGATTTCAAAGTCATAACCCAACATCTTTGTGACCCACTTTTGTTGCTCTTCAGAGGATAATCTTTGTTCTAAAAAGTATTTAAGGCTATCATGATCCGTTTTTACCTTGAAGTGTCTTCCCATTAGGTAGGGTCGCCATTTCTTAAGTGCATGGAGTATTGCCAACATTTCCTTCTCATAAATAGCTTTGCTTAAAAACTTTCCCTTGATTGGACGACTTTCAAAAGCAATGGGTCTTTCATCTTGCATTAGAACAACACCAATTCCATTTCCTGAAGCATCACATTCCACAATAAAGGTTTTTGTGAAGTCCGGTGTAGCTAAGACCGGTGCTTGGCACATTGCCTCTTTAAGATGTTCAAAGGCCTTTGTTGCTTCCGGAGTCCATGAAAATGCATCTTTCTTCAATAATGTCGTTAGAGGTGCTGCTATTCTCCCATAATTCTTAACAAACTTGCGATAATACCCTGTCAACCCAAGAAATCTGCGCAAATGCTTTATGGATGTGGGGATTTTCCATTCCTTAATGGCTTTAATTTTGGTAGGGTCTACCTTAACTCCTTCATGAGATACAATATGACCCAAATATTCCACCTCCTGGACTCCAAAGAAACATTTGGATCTTTTGGCATATAATTGTTTCTCCTCCAATAGTTGTAGCACCTTGTCAACATGTTCAACATGATCCTTCCAAGACTTGCTGTAGATAAGTATATCATCAAAAAATACTAACACAAATTTTCTAAGGAATGGTTTGAAAATTGAATTCATCAAACCTTGAAATGTTGAAGGTGCATTGGTAAGGCCAAAAGGCATGACCAAAAATTCATAATGACCCTCATGAGTTCTAAATGCCGTTTTTGGAATGTCTTCAATCTTCATTCTGATTTGATGATATCCTGAACGAAGATCCAACTTGGTGAAGTAAATTGATCCATGCAATTCATCTAGTAATTCATCAATGACAGGAATGGGGAACTTATCTTTAATAGTGAGCTTGTTGAGCTCCCTATAATCCGGACACATGCGCCATGATCCATCCTTCTTGTGCACCAATACTACTGGAGCAGAGAAAGAACTTTGACTCGGTTGAATTATACCAGCCTCTAGCATTTCTGCAACCATACGTTCAATTTCACTTTTTTGGACATAGGGATATCTGTACGGCCTGATGTTTGGAGGAACACTTCCTGGAATCAGATGAATAGCATGATCATGATCACGCATAGGTGGGAGACCTTTGGGAGTCTCAAATACCTTGGAATGATTGTCCAGGACTTTTTGGAGATCTGGAGAAATAGATGATTCTAATGTGGAAACATCTAGCGAACATAATTGTGCAATTACACCCTTTGCTCCTTTTTTAGAAGCTTTTCATACCATTAGAGCTGATTATCTTTCCTGGTTTCCCTGCAATACCCCTTAATTCAACTTCCTTTCCTTCCGTAGAAAATTTGATGAAAAGTTCTTGAAAATTAAAAGCTATTGTACCCAAGGATTGTAGCCATTGGACTCCTAGTACAACATCAGCACCTCCCATTGGAATGGAAAGCATTGGGCTAGTCAATACATATTCTCCCATGGATAGCTTGATATTATGGCACTTTCCAGAGCAATTTATTGTTCCTCCATTTGCAATCATCACTTGACACTCTGGTGCTGGATATAGGAAGCAATTCAATTCTTTTGCTACCCTACAATGAATAAAATTGTGGGTGCTTCCTGAATCAATCAACACTATCACCTTTTTCTTCTTGATTTGTCCTTCTATCTTGATGGTTTGAGGAGTGGTAATTCCCACCAATGCATTACAAGATATGGTCGGATTTATTTGTTCTTCATCTAGGCTTTGTTCCTGGAGTATATCCTCTTCTTTTGACCTTTCTTGCTCCTTTTCTTCTTCCTCTTCACAATCTATGTAGAATAATTTCTTCTCAGCACACTTATGACCTTTAGTGTATTTGCTATCACAACTATAACAAAGCCCTTTTGCTCTTTTTTCTTCCAATTGTTGTGGTGTCAACCTTATAGGTTGTGGAAGACTAGGGGCAACAACACTTTCGTCTTTATAGTTGTGAGTGGTATGCTTCCTGGTTGCCATAATTTTGCTTTCCATTTTTCTTGCTAACCTGAATGCCTTCTCTAATGAATCAGGTTCCCAAAGTCGAACATCATGTTGGATATTATCCTTTAAAGACCCTATGAACACATCAATCCTATGCTCCTCTGGAATATCTTTTACCCTTATGTTCAATTTTTGGAACTCCTCAATGTGCTCCATTATTGAACCCTTTTGTTTGAGACTTATCAATTGGCTAAAAAAAGTGTTGCTTTTTGTATCCTCATAATGTGCTATCAATTCTTCCGTAAAAATTGCCCAAGTGATAAATTGTTTACGAGAGCAAAGCCATTGATACCATACAAACTGATTTGGTTCCAAATATAAAGTTGCCATACGTACCTTTTGTGTGTTTTGCACATTATTGAGATCGAAGAACTGCTCCATCTGTAATATCCATGTGGCGGGATCCTTGCCATCAAACTTCCTCATATCAATTTTTGGAATATGGTGGGTCTTCGATCCAACATTAGAGTCTATGGAATCATGATTAACATTTCTTTTGTTCACATCATGAGTTTCCTTTACAACCTTTTCACCATTAGTAAGTATTTCTTGTAGAAAATTTGTCAAATCTGTCTTCAAATCTGCCATGTCTGTCTTCAAATCTATCCTCAAATCTGTCTTCAGATCATCCATCTTAGCTTCCATGCCCTTTATCTTAGATTCCACACCATTTATCTTAGCATCTGTTAGCTTTTGTGAGCGTGACATTTGTTGCACTTGTTCTTGTAATTTTGATATATCATGTAGCATTTCTTCCTCTTCTTCATGAGTCATGCTAGAGCTTTCAGGTTCCTTACTAGGTGTTTGCATTTTCTTTCCTCGGGGCATTAGTTACCGATAATAATGCTTTACTATGCCCTTTGAATTCCTTCAAACCAAGCTTATGCAAAAATTAAAAAAAAACTACACACCTTTTTTTTTACTTTGTAGAAGCCTGATATTGAATCTGATGTATCTCTGTAATTTCGAATCATCCAGTTCTAAAATTGTGATCTGTAGTAGCCTTCTATGTCCTCTTTCCAATGCCACTAGTCTGATCCAAATTGGATTCTCCAAGAAAGAGTTATGCACAATCTCTCGCAGTGACCTGATTATAGACTAGTTCAGTAGAGCGAACTTGTATGAAGTGCCACATGTCACTGTTTCAACCTTTGACTCTGAAAAATATATAAAAGAAAACTACAGTCTGTCCTCTTTCTGTAACTTCTTACGAAATTTCAATCCAATGCTCAGAAAGAAAGTTATGACGATTTTCCCCAGGTCACCTGTTTTGAGTGTAATTCAGGAGTCTGCAAAAAGACCAATTTCCTCAGATCATATCTCCAAAAATATCGCGCAAAAAGCTCTGAAATTTGGACCCAAGTTTCAGCTCGATTTCTTCTCAAATAGTTTTTTTTTGCGACTTCTGAAACGTCACAGAAAAAAAGTTATAGCGAAAATGCCACGATGACCTGTTTGGAGCAGCGAAACCCTAGAATCCAAAGCTCTGATACCAAATGTTATGAAACCAGCTCAAGAAAAGATAGAAAAGATAGATCAACGCCTTAGAGTTCAGCCTCTTCGAGGGGGAAACCTCCTTTACATTACATAAATGAACAATTCTTGGATGATTCCAATGACAAAACCTCCTTTCTATATATAGGAGTCTAAGGAGTCACAATATAATCCAGCCGACCTAACAATAATAATATAAAGCCACAAAAATAACAATAGAGGGATTCTATGGGCACATTAATAACAATATGGGGGCAATGGGGGCACAACAATATAAATAAGGGGTATAACTACAATAGTAATGGGGTAATCACTAGTATTATAGGGACCCAACAGTGTTGTGTTTTCCTTTGGGAGTTATTTTTTTCCAACTCTAACTTAATCAGTTTATCTAAAAAAGTTTTAATTACATTACTCATATCCTCTAATGTTTGACTTTGAGAGGATTCTATCTTTGCCTTTCCCTAATCCGGAATACGCTGTGCCTCTGGTGCTTTACCTATAGCCACCAGATTTGCTTCTATCTCTAATGCATTTTCTTGGATCTGATCAAGGGTTGGGGACCTTATTTCCCTTAATGTGAATCCAAAATTTAACTCAAAAGCGCCTGCAAAAGCTATTTTTGCACCAGCAGGAGGGACCTTAATCTCCACTAGAAGACTATTGTACAATTTATTAAATCTTCTGACAAATTCAACTACAGTTTCATCATATTTCTTCTTTATAGCGTTAAACTATGTGGTGAGTACCCATGGTATCTTTTTTCTCCCCATCTCTGGGTGAATAGGCATTCCATCTCTTCCCAAGAAGGAATAAAGTTATTAGGAAGCCCTTTAAACCATTTTCTTGCTTCTCCATCCAAGGATTGAACAAAAAGTCTTAGAACAACATCCAGATGTTCAACATTTAGGTTTCCTGCAAAATTACCAAATACTGATACATGATTCTCTCTTGTTTGTTCATCTTCCCCTGTAAAATGAGGAAGAATGTGGAGGTATTCTTGTGCCATTTGATTCAACAGTTGTGACAATTGAAGAGGTACATACCTATTCATCAAGAATGTAGGCGCTGCCATGTTTTCTCTCAAATTTATTGAACCTTGATTACCAACAGATGTGGAACCTGACTGAGGGGTAAATGGAGTGTGCAGAGGTGGTAATGTAGTTATATGTTTAGGTTGGATAATTATAGCAGATAATGAAAAAGTAACAGACTCTAAAGGCTAATCTTGACAGTTGGATTCTTGAAATGAGGATGATGTAAAAAGTGACCGTTGATCAGATGAATGTTTGGGTGAGAGATTGTTGGGTTGTGTTATATTCTTTTAACAGTAGCCCCTCCTGTTCGAGGGTTTGAGGGGGGCAGGTAGCCCCCCTCTACGGGGTTTGGGGTAGCACCCCATGAAATTTTTTTTGGACCCTATATTAGGTTGTGTAGACCTACCTGGTTTTCGGTCTATGGTTTTGGAAGCGATGGTTTTTGGTCCATCGTATTGGATGCTTCGGCATGTATAAATATGTATTGTAACATTGAAAGGAATATAATAAAAAATCATGCTGGTAGTCCCGGTTTTGGGATCCAGGGGAAAATCTCTGTGTATATGTGTTTTATGTGTTATGCTCTTGCATTGTTTATTTCATTTTTTTTAGAACTCGTATGCAGGTAATTTCTGTACGAGGTTAAAACCTACATTTGGCATCGGAGCTATTTTGGCTTCAAGGGGATGCCTTTGTTGCTGAGGGGTAGACCCTATTCAGTGGGAGATCTGGGGGATCGATTCTGGTGGTGAAAGAAGATGGCGAGCAGTGGAAAGATAGAGATCGATAAATTTAATTTTCAGAGTTTTGAGTTATGGAAACTCAAGATGGAGGATCTGTTGGTGGATAAATATCAGTGGATTGCGGTAGATCTAGGTACTAAACCAACGGGAGTGTCCGATGTAGAATGGAAGAAGCTGGATTAGAAGGAAAAGAGCACAATACAATTGTGTGTCTCAGATGTAGTATTCTTGAATGTATCAGGGGAAGCTACGGTGAAGGCTTTGTGGGACAAGTTAGGGACTTTGTACCAATCTAAGTCTCTGGTGAATAAACTGTTCCTACGGAAAAAACTGTATAACCTGAGGATGAAAGATGGAGACTCAATGACAGAGCATCTTAATGTATTTAATACTGTGGTAAGTCAGTTATTATCTATTGATATTAAAATTTTAGATGAAGATAAGTGCATCAGTTTGTTGTGTTCTCTACCAAATTCGTCGGATTGTCTGGTTATTGCAATAGGTAGCAATGCAACTGCCTTGCAGTTTAATGAAATAGTCTCATCCTTGCTGATGGAGGAGATGAGATGGAAAAATATGGAGAGCCAGAATGGTGATGCCTTGTTTGTATGAGGACGGTCCTAGAATAGAAACAAAAATAAGTCATTGAGTGGGAGATCTAAATCTAGAGGGACATCTAAATCTCCAAGAAAACCTGTAAAGGTGGTCTGCTGGAAATGCGGAAAGGAGGGGCACTACAAAAGGGATTGTAAATCTAAAGCTCTTAACAAAGGAAATGGATCTGATGATGCTTCTTCTGTAGAGGCAAAAACCACCTCAAATGAAGGTGGGAATGTGTACTTGGCTTCTTCAAGTACACATGTAGATCATGAGGCATGGTTGATTGACTCAGGCGCATCCTTTCACTTCACTCCCCATAGAGAGTGGTTCTGCGAGTATGATAAATATGATGGTGGTGATGTCTTCTTAGGGGATGATAGGAAGGTTAGAATCGTTAGTCATGGAAAAGTAAAGTTAAAGTTGCAAGGTGAAAGGGTTAGAACACTTCCAGCTGTTCTGCATATTCCTGCATTAGCCAGAAATCTAATTTTTGTAAGAAAGATAGATGATGCAGGTGTAAAAATAGTGTTCGAGAAGGATACCTGCAACATGGTTCGAGGAGAACTGGTATTGATGCGGGGAGTTTGGACTGGAACTCTGTACAAGCTGCAAGGTAGCACTGTTGTTGATGGGTGCAAAAGTTCTATGGCTCCTGAAAGTGGAGTAGAAATTCTAGTGGTCTCTGGAAAGAAGACCACGTTGTGGCATCAAAGGCTTTGACATATTAGAGAGAAGGGCCTTCAAATACTTCATGGTAAAGGTATGGTAGAAGGTATGCGTAATAGTTCTCTGGATTTTGATTTCTATAGAAATTGTGTATATGGGAAGCAGAATCGGGTGAGTTTCCCCTCTGGTGGTAAGAGGCTGAAACAGATATTAGAGCTTGTGCACAATGATGTGTTTGGACCTATGAAGGTTCCATCACTGGGTAAGTCTTTGTACTATGTATCATTTATAGATGACTTCTCAAGGTATACTTGGATATATTTCCTTAAGAAGAAATCTGAAGTCTTTAACAGGTTTAAAGAATTTAAGGCTCTGGTGGAAAACCAGACCGAGAAGAAGATAAAGGTGCCGATGATAGATAACGGTGGAGAGTTTTGCAGTAAGGAATTTGAAGAATTCTGTAGGAAGCATGGTATAGCACGACAGAAGACTACTCAATATACACCTCAGCAGAATGGAGTTGCAGAAAGAATGAACAAGACATTGATGGAAAGGGCAATATGCATGCTTAGTGGTGGCGAGTTAGGACAAGAATTTTTGGAAGAGGCGGTGGAGACAACATGTTACCTGGCCAATATGTCACCTTCGTCAGCGTTGGAGGGTAAGACTCCACAAGACGTATGCACTGGTAAGAAACCCTCTCTTTCACATCTGAGGGTATTTGGATGGGATTCATATGTACACGTTCCAAAGGAGAAATGAACCAAGTTGGATAGTAAATCTGAAAAGTGCATCTTTATTGGGTATGAGGATGGCTTAAAGGGTTATAAGATTTGGAACCTAGCAACAAGTAAGGTTGTGTACATCTGAGCTGTGATGTTCAAAGAGGTGAAAGATGTTATTAAACATGAAGTCCAACCAAAGGAACTTGAGAAGATAAAGTTTGAGCTAAAGGAGGAAGAATCAGACTCTACAACAGAGGAGGAATCAGAAGATGAAGAGCCACAAACTCCTAGTGTGAGAAGATCAGTTCAAGAAAGAAGGAATCTAGAGAGGTATAGTCCATCTACTTTTTGTTCAAATTTTGCTTTATCTATTATAGATGATGATCCTAGAACTGTGAAAGAAGTAGTAGATTTAGAGGATGGAAAACTCTAGAAAGAGGCCATGGTTGATGAAATGGAATCTTTGCACAAAAATTAGGCTTGGGATCTGGTGGAGTTTCCGGCTGGAAGGAAACCCATTGGCAGAAAATGGGTGTTCAAGAAGAAGACAAATGTAGAAGGAAAGGTGGAGAAATACAAAGCTCGATTGGTAGCAAAAGGTTATTCCCAGGTGCTAGGAATTGATTTTGGTGATATCTTTTCTCCTGTTGCCAAGGTATATTTTATTAGATTACTTGTATCTGTTGCTGATGCTTTTGATTTTGAGGTAGAACAGATGGATGTGAAGGCAAAATTTCTTCACGGGGATCTAGAACAGGAGATCTACATGAAGCAACCTGAAGGGTTTTTTTTTTTTTTTTTTTTTTTTTTTTTTTCTGAATAAAGACTAATTCTATTAAGATAAGAAAAGTATAGTACAATCAAGCTTGCATGAAAGCGAAGTAGAGAAGCAAGGGAGCCGAAGGTGATTGGCTATCAACCTCGCTCCCAAGAGACAAACAAGGAAAGGGCTAAAGGAAACACGGGAATACAAAATGCTAGAACTAAGCAGAGAAGTCTACCCCGAAGGGTCAGTTTCTGCTGACATTTTTTTCCTTTTTTCTTGCTTACTTTGGCCCATTCATTGGAGTTTGGCTGAGCCATAAAAAGTTGTAGACTATTCTGCACTAGCGACGGAATATCCTTATCAGAGTCTGAGGATGAAGATAAATGAGAACGTTTCTGAGAGATCTGAGGGCCAGAGCGGATTTTCGGACCGACTGAGGGAGCGTCCAGCTGAATCTCATCATTCTGCACATCTGCTTCAATTTCCTCCTCATTCGAACCAGAGGAATCTGTATCGTCGCTAAGAGGGGGCAGTACACAAGGATTCTAGCTCTTAGATTTGTGTTTGTGATTCAGATTCTTCTTTTTGTCGAAGAACTGGGTACATGTACTCTGGAGGTGCCCCGCTTGATGACAATGGCAGCAACAAAAGGCTGTATTCTCGTAATCCAAGGTTTGAGTCTAGTGGAAATCTCCAATCTTGAGATTAATCTGATCCGGTAGTCCTTTGCTGATATCTATCTCAACAAAAAGTCTGCCATAGGTGTAGAGTCCATTTTCCTTTCTTGAAGAATCTGAAGCCAGGTAGTGTCCTAAAGTGTCTCCAATGGCTAAGAAGACAGAAATATGCCATAGATGTGTCGGAAGATTCGGGAGCCTAACCCAAATTGGGAGCTTGGTGATGAGAGTTGTAGAAGGGTCAAAGTCTGGAAACCAAGGGGTAAGGAAAAGCCCAGCCGAACCCCAGAACCAAGGGCCTCTCGTTAAGGCCTTCTGGTAATCTTCATTTAAGTAAAAAACCACAATGAAGAAACCTTTTGAACATAAGTAGATCTGGTTTCTTTAGTCCAACTGGTATGGATCCATTGGTATAGATCTGATGTGCGAGGCCAAAGCCCATTAAATCTACATATGAGTACAGATTCTGCAAATATCTAGTACTAATTGTCAATCTCAAGATGAGCGAAATTGATGCAAGGAATTTCCTCTGATTTGTCTACCAAGAATGGCTTTGGAGCCCCAGAAGGTTGGGCTGCTTTTGAAGAGGAATGAGGTTGGGAAGCGTCTTTGTGGGCTGCATCTTTATAAGAAAAAGAAGGGGCAGAGGAGGTCTACCCAAAGGAACCACCTCTTAAACGAAAAGTAACCACAATAGAAGTATTCTTATGAATTCTGTAAGAGGAGAGAGGAAGGGGATTCATAAGTTGCTTACCATTATATAGCAATCTGAGGTAAGAGGAGGGATCCCCAGCCGATGTTTGAGTTTTTGCAGAAGATCCTGCATGAGATCTGATGCGCGTACCCATTGCATCAATGTCTTGCCCGAGAGTTTGACTTGGATCTGAAATTCAAGCGTTTCTTTAGGCAGATCTGGCTGGTTCAAGAGAGGAAACTTCTTCCAACAAATAGGAGACAGATCCAAGTCGAGATTCACCATTCTTTGAGCATTGACTAGAGTTGGACGAGGGGCACCTATGCTGTTGATGTGTAATTCCTTCCTTGGTGCCTTTACCAGCCTGTCATGCGGGTTCGGGAAGCCTATCCGCTGCATACATGCTGCAGAGAATAGATCTGAGGGAGCTTCAGGACTGCTCCTGTTTACAATGTGCGCAGCTCTAAAAGCGGCGATAGTAGGATCATCTGGAACTGTAGCGAAGAAAACAGCCACATAGACGGCGACATTATCCAAGTCTGCTACCCAGTCAATGAAAATGGCTAGCGTTGGCGCCTCTGTAAGCCGCTTTGGCAGGTTTGAGAGGGAGATGCGTTGATGGCTTTCTATTGAGGTGTGATCCGTGGAACCTCCAAGGAGAGTCTTTGTAGCATATCAAGCAGCTTTGAAGGTGGCGGCTTCAATACTGTCTGATGCATTTTGTTTTCCAGGTAGTGTAGCTGCCCAAACGACGACTTCATCTCTTCCATGGATATCCCTGCATGGGAGTATGAAAACATGCAGATTCCAGCCTCCAATCCAGTTCAGGAGTAGGAGGTGGCCTGCTATTTGAGTGGCCGAGCCGGCACATACGAGAGAGGCTACTTTGAAAAACCTAATCACTACTTTCGCCATTCTGAATCCCAAACTGCCTTGAGGTTATTCCAATATTTAATAGCATAAGCAACTTGAAGGCTTTGCGGTGAAGGGTAAGAAAGAATTCATATGCAAGTTAAATAAGTCTCTGTATGGGTTAAAATAGTCACCAAGGATGTGCTATCAAAAATTTGATACATTTATATGGGGACTTGGCTTCACCAGAAGCAAGGCAGATCACTGTGTGTATTTTAAATTAATTGTTGACCATGTTATTTATTTGGTCTTGTATCTGGATGATATGTTGCTAGTTAGAAATGACAAAGAAATTATCCAGGATTTGAAGACCCAATTGTCCTCTAAATTGGACATGAAAGATCTTGGTGTTGCAAACTATATCTTTGGCATGGAAATTAAAAGATATTGGGCAAAGAGAAACCTTTTATTAAACCAAAGGAAGTATGTCGAGACAATACTGTAAAGGTTTAATATGCAGGATAGTAAACTAGTGAAGGTTCCTATTCCTATAGGTGTAAAGTTATCTGCTGAATAATGTCCAAAGACACAAGAAGAGGAACAATATGTGTCCTGCGTTTGATATGCAAGTGTAGTCGGTAGCCTGATGTATGAAATGGTTTGTACAAGACCAGAAATTGCACATGCAGTGGGAGTATTGAGTAGGTTTATGTCAAAACTAGGGAAGAAGCATTGAACAACAGTGAGGCGGGTTTTTAGGTATTTACGTGGTATTAGTGATTATGGTTTGTGCTACCAAGGAAGACCAGGATTGGATAGAGTTTTGGATATCCAAGCCTTTGTTGATGTCGACTGGCCTAGAGATGTGATGTGGACTACGGGTGCAATCAGTTGGATGAGTAAGAAATAATCTATAGTGGCACTATCAACTATAGAGGTAGAATACATGGCAGCCACTCATGAAAGCCAGGAAGCAGTTTGGTTACAGAGATTGTGTTCAAGTATGGGGTTAGTAGAGGGAGCTAAAAGTATAGACTGTAACATCCAAAGTGAAATTTTCTTGGCAAAGAAACTTGTTTACCATTCAAAGACAAAGCACATTGATGTTTAGTATCACTTTGTGAGGGATATGATAGAAGACAAAAAAGTGTTGCTGGTAAAGGTGGACACTTTGAAGGATACTGTAGATGCATTGAAAAAATCTCTGAGCTCTGAGAAGTTCTCCTGCTGTGGAGAAAAAATGGGCATTTCAGGGCTGGAAAAATGACTAAGCTCTCATGTGGCCCCCTGTGGAAAGAAAACAAAAAGTGGGAGAATGTTGGGTTCTGTTATATTCTTTGCACGACTAACCCATGTAGTGAACCGGGGTGTTAAAGGGGTGGGGGGGAGCCCCCCTTCATGGCGCGATTGCACAGCGGGGGGGTCACGGGGTGGTGGCAGCCCCCCTTGTCCAGGGAGTTTGAAGGGGGCGAGTAGGCCCTGTCTACGAGGTCTAGGCCAGTGCCTCGAGAAAAAAAAAATTGGACACTATATTAGGTTGGGCTGACCTACCTATGGTTTTCAGTCCATGGTTTTGGACGTGATGCTTTTCAGTCCATGGTATTAGATGCTTCAACATGTATAAATATGCATTGTAACATTGAAATGAATATAAAGAAAAATCAAGCTGGTAGTCCCTGTTTTGGGATCCAAGGGAAAATCTCTGTGTATATGTGTTTTATGTGTTATGCTCTTACATTGTTTATTTTCTGTGTTTTAGAATTCGTATGTAGGAAATTTCTGTTCGGGGTTAAAACCTACAATTATGTGATGAATTGTTTCTTGATGCAAACGGCGTAGTGATTAGTGTAAGCAGGGTTTTAGACCTTCCAACCTTCTTAGAAACTAGCCTTTCAGGATCTGAAAGGGCTTGAACTTTCTATTATGAGGTGTTTGATCTTGTACAGGGTCTTCTTGGAGCTAGAGTTATTGCTTTTATCCAAAACAGCCAAAAATTTCCTCCTCACTAAACAGCCAGAGAAAACTATTGAAAACCCAGGGAAAATTGTTCATGTCTTCTCTCCCAGGTAGTGGCACCAATTAATGTTGCCCCTTAGGAAACCAATTTCCCGGCTGTGTAGAAATTGCACCTAAGACATTAATATTTTATTATTCTTGTCACTAATATTTCTGTTCAATTCCTTATTTGAAGAGTCTAAAGGACTTGACCTTAAATTCTAAATATGTAGATGACTTGGGAAGTTTCAAAATGCCATGTGATGCTGAATATGAATGTGATGAGAAGAGTATGTAAGGACATTAAAGACAATCTGTTGTGTTTAACAAGAACTATTCTTTGTAATCTAGAGGAAACATATGAAAGGAGTTTTTAAATATGGGAGCACCTTTAAGGATTTTAACTTCATTTACATAAGTAAATAAATACCTACTACTTCATTACCATATTTAAAGAGATGAATAAATAGAAATGACACAAAATTGATAAATAACAATATTGTACCCAACATGCATGGAAACTCTTGATTCTTTTATTAATCATCAATTCATCAAGTATAAAATAGTGTTGTCTCCGGGTTCTCCAAAAATCGGCCCTTTCTTCTATAATATTGCCTCTTTTATACATCATAGGATAGTTAATAACCACCCAAAATTGTCAAACTACTAAATATCCTCTAACTGCTTTGAAGTAAAGATCCTTACAAAAAATTACATTTGAGGGTAAAAACACCTCATTCATTTCAAGAAAAAAATATAATAATAAGTAATAGAAATCAGATAATGATGGGATATTGTTGCTTGCTGTTTGAATCTATAGCTTGATCTTATGGTTCTGTTGATGTATCTTTGTGTTGCTTTATCATCCATTCCTTGCACTTTCTCCATAATGGCACATGTGATTTTGGTGCTTCTTCTAACTTGTTAAGTGCTATCCTGCAAGTTGTAATCCTCTTTGTTGTTTTAGACTCTTCCTCATCCAGATCAATGACTTCTTCTCTAGCTCTCTCAACCCCTTTTTCAGTAATGCTAGGGGTTTCAACCCTACTCCCTGAATGTTTTACAAATCTCCATTTGCCAATTGTTCAATTTCAGGTCTGATTTCATGTAGAAAAAATGAATAGCTCTTCTCCAATATTCTCTTTGAAATAATTTGGTGAGGGTCATAAGCCCACTCAATCTCCTGTAGAAAACCCATATCATTCAACAATTTTTCAACTTCTAGAGTGGCTTGTCTATTCTTTATAATGAAGGGTCCCACTACTTTAGGCAACTTGAAAAATAATCCTTTCTTCATAGGAACAAAATGAACTTCATCAACATCTAAGCTCTGCCTGATGAATTCAAGAGAAAAAGCCTCATTAGCACGAACTTAGGTAACCTGTATGGCTTGACAGAGGCCCCATAAAGCGTAATGTCTACATGTTCTTAAAAAATAAACCAAACTCCACATCTCACATCCTTACTCAACTGAAGATACTCCTAAGCTTTAGGAAAGAAAGTTGGGGGTATGCTTCCATTCAGAATCTTATAAGCCACTAGAAGAAATAAGGAAACAAACTCAAATAAACCACCATCTTCTGGATCACCTCTTATTAGGTCTGTCAAGAACACCACTAAATGCTTCTTTTTATTGATATCAACCACATTCAACCCTAAACCAGAGAAATGATGAGCATTCTGGTACAAAAATAAATAAGTGATGACTGAGGGAAATTTGAAAGAACTAGTGAGAGGTAATGTCATAAATTGAGTATTGATAGCCTCTACCCAAAAATCTGGGATGTCTAGCACTATCTCAGGCCTCATCATTAAGGAGAAGAATCCCAGCACAACTTTGTCTACTTGCTTGGAGTCTTCCTTTCCTAGAATTTTAGCAATTATTTGCAACACAGGTCTTATATCAACTGCAAACATCCCTAAAGAGAAAAGATTGCCATCAAGGGAGAATTGACCAGATTTAGGAGCTAAAAAAGAAGTGACATGGGAAAGCTCCTGAGGAGACATGTTTTCATAATAAAAAATTACGGATTTTTCAATAAAAGTAGTGTAATTCCTTGATACAGGATAATTCAAGGCTTGGTGTACTAGCTGTGAAGTTACCTGGAAAATAGTTTCCCATGACGGGTTCATTACAAAACATTTCTTAGGGTACATTGCTAAGGCTAACCATTGGACAAATTCATGAAATAAATGAGTTATTGGAACAAAAGCGCCTAGGACACCTGACCTAACCATTCCCATGGCTACAGGATATTTCTTGTGGTTCGGCATGACCTCTTGATACAATGGAAGGTGTTTAATGGTACATAGGGTATCAGAAATATCGTTCTCGACATCAATTAATGGGGTATGAATGATTGAGGAAGAACTTACTTGGTTAGTCATGGCGTCTGGTGGGTGACAGTTGCTAACTTAGAATACAGTTGTTGAAGACAATTGCTGACTCGGAATATCAAATTCGAAAGAAAACTACTTCGTTCTACAAGAAAATGATCAATACAACGTTCTCTTTTATTTTATTTATATACAATAACTGAACAGGGGGAAAAACTATAATAAATGCTGTGAAATAAATGATGTGCATTAATGGATTAGTAGATGAAGTGGCGAGGTATGGTGACTGACATGGGAAATTAAGAGATGAAAGTGGCAGAGGATGTGGAATGAGCGACATGGGGTGGAAAGCTTTAGGAGGCCCACCATGGGGGTAAAGAATGTATGGGAGCTTGAATGAGGTTGAATCCCCACGGTAACTTCAGGCCACACATCGCGGTCAATCATGCTAGCATCACAGTTATCTGCGAGGGTTGAGCTTTAATTAATCTTTGTTCTCACCATTTCCCAGTAGCACACCTCAATGTACTTATCAAGCTATCACTTGATCACTCCTCTTAAACCTGCATGAAGTTTAGACAATGGGTCAGGCCCATTGTCTTTTGATTTTTTTTTTAAATAATTACATACATAATATTTGATTTTGTGTTTTTTTATTTATTTTTTATTTTTATTTTTAAATATTATTAAGTAACCTCAAATGACAATTAATGTTACAACAGGTATAATCATAAATCTGAAAGTATTTACTCATGTCAATTAACCAAGCTTCCACTGCCTCTTCAAATTCCCCTTCAAAGAGTGATGATTTAACCTTTTTGAATTCTCCTTGTAACTCAGATTTATGTCTTTTAGTCTTGCACTAGTCGAATATGTTATCTGAACACCCTTCTTCGTCTTCCCCATGTTTTGCAGCTAACTCAAGATTCTCTTCTCCATGCTGAGCCATTGGGGTTTTCTCTCTATGTTTAGCACTAGGGTCTGGATCTCACTGGTTCTATCGATTGGATAGAATTCTAAGAATTATGTCATGTTCTAGTCATCATTGTTCATTGTCTGTTCTTGAATTTGTCATCTCAGCACGTAGTTGTTGAACGGTTTCAAGTAGAAAAACGTTATATTGACGAGATATCTCTCCTATCTATATCCAAATGTTAGGGTTGGCATTGACATAAGTTGTCTTTGGAGGGTTTGGTGGCCCTGGGCTTCTCTGCATTCTGACCCCTTTTCTATTGATGCGGGTCACTGTGTTCACATGTACACTTGGTTATTTTGATTAATGTCACATTTATTCATATATATGTAATTCCCCAAAGAGTTTCAGTGTACAAACCTGAGCTCTGATACCATTTGTAACACTACATAAACATTTTATGGAAATAAGTATATAAATATAAAAAAAATATAAGTAAATATAGCAAAGGTTAAGACATCATTAATGGCACCCTGATGACTTATTTGTTGTGATTGGTTTCTCTTCCGATGGCTTTAGGATGGTATTGATCTCCATGACCAGACCTTAGTTAATTTTTACGTATATACCCTATTACATGCGGCATCAGCAAGACAAATCTTGCTGCATCTATCTGTTAGAGGGTTGGATTCAGTTGTGACAGTTGGCCCGGTATGCTTCCATTGATTTATGGAGGGCAATCCGACAGTGGGGAGGGGTTAGGGTTTTACCATCTACTCAATTCTCCTATGTCTAGCCAACTCTAGTTTCATTTGTTGTTGGGCTTTTCATTGTCGCATCTCTGCAATGACATTGGCCCTTGGTGGCTCCAAGTCAGTTCATACCCATTTCTGCTATGCGCAATGGAGAGTTTTGACATAACCTCACCAGTAGGTATCCTAAACCCCTCGACCCTATTCAACTCCAGTTTTCTAAGTCGTTACAGTTGCTTTTTTGCTTCAGTATTTCATCTGGTTCGATGTCTCACTAGTTGCTCCCACCATCCAGGGATGGCTCAATGGCTTTCAGATTCTGTGGAAGGTAGCCAGAACCAAAGTCGACTTCTAGAAGGTGAGCATGCTATTTTTTTGTGTCTTCCTTAACTTTCTTCCATTGGTTTCTTGCGGATTCTTATTCTAGGTTTCGCTAACTAATTCATCTTAGAGGAATTGAAGGTGGGCCGCCAGCTACTGAAGTCCTCCAGTCTTAGGTATGAACCCCATCTTCTCGACATCCCTTGAGACTTTTTTTAAAAGCAGGTTTGGAATCGAATTGGGTTCTAAAGTGGCTCTCACTTATTTGCAGTTATCCTATGTATCACACTACAACTAGTTTCCTATTCACGTGGTTAAGACAACATTTTTTGTATTTCTTTTAAGAGCTTATGGAGTTTTGTTTATGTTTGTAGGTCGGAAATCCCTCTCTGGTTTATTAGATGTTTAACCGTCATATTGTAATTTATAATATGGAAGAATTGTTTCCTGGGTAGAGGATTTACATCGAACCTTGCTAAGCCAGACCTTTATTTGGATGTCTATGTTGATTGGTTATGTTTTGCGCATGGCGTTAACATGGGTTTTGAACTATTTGTTATGAGCTTCGACTAAGGATTTACCAAGGTATTTTTCCCTGAAAGAAAATGTTGAACAAAGATATTTATTTATAAATGACTCTGTTAAGTTCTAGACCTGAGAGTTTGTGTTATTTAAAGATTGTGACATTTCCAGGTCGATGAGCCAATTCTGCACCATGGGCTTAATTTAAGTTTTAAAATTACAATCCTTGTTTTTTTAGATTGAAGAACTCCATTTAATCTCATCCCTTTGTTTTTTCATAAAAAATGAATTTTCCCTGTATTGGTATATTCTTTACTGTTTTCTCCTTGTAATTATTGGTAAAGGTCCCTTTTTTTATTCTTTTCCTTTAAAGGTAATAGGTGAATGAATATATAGTGATTTCTAGTTATTAGGAAATGTTTGGCTTCTGTAACTCATTTCTTCTTCTGAAAATTCCTACTTGCTGTCATGGAAGTCCATTTTAACAATTTGAAGGGTTTGCGTGTATCTATTTGTTATATCAAAATAACTAGACCACGAATTACTTGTCCATAACATTTCCTATCTCTTCCGCTGAATGTAAGAATTTCTGTTATGTTTTGTGTCCTAATGTACTTCTATGCAATTTTCATATTTAATTAATTGTGTCAGTCCATTAGTATTTCTTTATATTCAACCAGCATATCCTAATTATATATTTCAATTACTTATCTGTTAAAAGACTTGTAATCATGCAACTCTGATCATGTCTAGGAAGTCTCGCTACTGAGCTACGAGTTTGGAAATTACGTCCAGACTCTACCTCGAGCACTTCCTTCTCATCATAGTTGAAATGAGTCTAGCTACAGTCAGGTACCTTGGGCCTCAGGACTCACTGTCGAACCTAAAGTCCCATACCTTGCAGACTATTATTAAGTATTTTTCCCACTGGTCTATTTCACCCAGCTCAAGGATTTACCCCTGTCTGGACTCTTTCCCGATCTATATTCCCCCCCAAGAGGAGATGTGTAACTATTTCTTTTTAACTGTTTGTTTTAATTGTTTCTTTTAACTATTTCAAATAGTTTTTGTTAAAATACATTAACTCCTAATTATCCATTAATTAGGTAACAAAATATATCCTGGCCTTCTAGCCTCAATCATTTATCATTTTAACAACATAAAGTAAGAAAATTAATGCAGTAAAAGGTAAAATAAAACTTAGTAACCACAGTAATTGTTTATGCAACTTGGGGTATCACATCTCCCCCCCCCCCCCCCATATGACGAAAACCATCCCTGGTGTTCTTCCTGATTTGAGAAAATAACACCGGATAGGCTTCCCGCATAAATTCCTCTCCTTCCTAGGTGGCCTCATTCGGGCCAAAGCGCTTCCACTACACTTTAACCTGGGTGATGCCTTGCTTCCACAAGGTGGTTTCTCTACAATCGAGAATACGACGAGGTTCTTCCATAAATTATCCTTTCAGTTGGACCTACACATAAACAATTCACAGTCACAACTTTCTCTAAACAATTTATCCAAAAGTTATGTATTCTACTTAATTGATTACCTAAATATTTTCCCAGCCAATTATATGGTGAGGGTTGTACACATTTTTTTAGAAAGGAAACATGGAAAACATTATGGACCCAGATATGGCTTGGTAATGCAAGCTTATATGCTACATGTCTAATCCATTCAAAGACTTGAAAGGGTCCACTGTACTGGGGTTCTAACCTGGCACAACCCCTCCGTTGTAAGGAACTTTTTCGGGGCTTTACTATTAGGTATACATGATCCCCTAGCTGAAGTTATCTATATGTCCTCTATTTATATCTGTATATTTTCTTCCTATCTTTGGCAGCTTTTAGATTTTTTCGAACCTTCTTAATCATCTCCTCCATTTCTGGTAGCATGTCAGGACCGAAGGCTAGTTTATTGACTGGACTATTCCAATCTATGGGCACCCTGCACCTTCTCCCATATAACACTTCAAAGGGGCTGATGCCTTGTGACTCATGATGCCCATTATTATAAGCAAATTCAACTAGGTGGAGATAGTCTTCTCACTTATGTGGTCGTTACATCACAACCATACATAACATCACCTCTATCACTTGATTCACTCGTTTATTTTGTCCGTACTTTTGAGGATGGTAAGCTGTACTAAATTGGATTTGGGTACCCAATCTTGAAAAGAGGGTTTTCGAGAATGTGGATGTAAATTTTACATCTTTATCATAAATTACCACCCTGGGTATTCCGTGCAGACAAAAAATTTCCCTCATAAATATGTATACAAATTCCACAGTCTTGTAAGTGGATTTCACAGGTATAAAGTGAGTGGTTTTGCTCAATTTTTCCACCACTACCATAATTGAGTCATGCTACTTCTTGGTGCGAGGTAAGCCGGTGATGAAGTCTAGAGATATGGTCTCCCATTTCCACTCCGGGATGGGCAATGGTTGCAACAAACCAGCGGGATGCTGATGTTCTTCCTTCACCAACTAACATTCCAAACATTTGGACAAGTACTCAGTGACATCTTTCCTTAACCCGGGCCAAAAATAACCTTTCTTGATGGCTAAAAGCAAATTTTGGTACCCTGGTGGTTTCCTGTGGAACTCATCCAATATCAATTGTTTAATAGAATTTTGGTTAGGAATATATATTTTGTTTTTGAAGGTGAGGATCTTATCTTATTTTATTTCAAAATTTGATGTTTCCCTTTTCAATTAAGCTTATTTTTCTTGTTTCCAATGAAAAGTGTACTCTCGATCCTTGAGGGAGGCTTCCTTTATGATTTCGGGGATGTTTGATCATACCTGACTGATTTGGACCTCATAAATATAATGTAATTTCCTGCTTAATGCGTCGACCACTCGATTTTCCTTTCCTTTAAGATGTTTCATTTTGAAATCGAACTCATTCAAATGTTGTCCATCTGGCCTCCCGACCATTTAAGCTAGACTGATTGAAGAAATTTGTGACACTGCTATGATCTCTTAATAGAAAAAATTTCTTCCCCAATAGGCAGTATCACCACATTTTTAGTGTATGCACTACTACTGTTAATTCAAGACCATAAGTAGAATATCACTACTCATGCTCCTTCAATTTTTGTGATTCGTAAGCAATAAATTTTCCCTCCTGTGTCATTAATCCCCCAACACCTTCTTTACTAGCATTCATGCAAACCATGAAAGACTTTTCTAGAACTGCTAGCTTAACATGGGTGCAATGGTAAGTAGGTGTTTTAGTCTTTCAAATTTTTGCTGAGATTCAGCTGTCTATCGGAAAGTGTGTCCCTTTTTCTCTAATGAGGTCATTGGGAAAATCAATTTTTGAAAATCCTTTTATGAACTGATGGTAGTACCCGGCCAAACCCATCAATGACTTAGTATCAAAAACTCATAAGCAGAATATCACTGCTCATACTCCTTCAATTTCTATGATTCGTAAGAAATAATTTTTCCCTCTTGTGTCAGCACTCCACCAACACCTTCTTTACTAGCATCTATGCAAACCATGAAAGAATTTTCTGCATCTTCTACCTTTAACACAGGTGCAGTGGTATGTAGGTGTTTTAGCCTTTCAAAGCTATGTTGACATTCAACTGTCTATCGGAAAGTGCCTCCCTTTGTCTGTAATTAGGTCATTGGGAAAATCGATTTTTGAAAATCCTTTGATGAACCAACGGTAGTACCCGACCAAACCCAACAATGACCTAATATCATAAACATTCTTTGGGATGGTCCATTCCATAATGGTTTTGATATTTTCTAGGTCCACTGCTATTCCTTCTGCTGATATAACATGACCAAGTAGAGAATCTGACTTTTGAAAAAGTCACACTTGCTATATTTAGCATATAAGTGATTTTCCTATAGAGTTTGCAACTCTATCCTCAAATGCTTTTCATGCTCCTCCTGATTCTAGGAGTTTATTGAAATATAATCAAGAAAAATCAGTACAAATTTATCAAGTTAAGGCTGGAAAATGTCGTGCATCAAACTCATAAAAGTAGCTTGGGCATTTGTGAGGCCAAACAACAACACACAAAGTCATAATGACCATAACAAGTTTGGAATGCAGTTTTGCAAATGTATTCCTCCTTTATCGTTATTTGGTGGTAGCCATACCTTAAGTCGATTTTTGAGAATTTTTTGGCTCCTTGCAGCTGATCAAATAGATCACCAATACATGGCAAGGGATATTTATTTTTGATGGTCAGTTTATCTAACTGAAGACAATTGACACATAATCACAAAGTTCTGTTTTTCTTCTGTACGAACAATACAATGGCTCCCTAAGGGGAAACATTGCGGTGGATATACATTTTTTCGAGAAGTTCTTGAAGATGCATTTTGATTTCTATTAATTTACTTATGCTCATGCGATAAGGGTCCCTTGATAGAGGGGTTTCACACGAAACTAGTTTGATGGTGAAATCAATATCACGCTTGGGTGGTAATCTAGGAATGGATTCAGGGAATACATCAACAAATTCCTGAATAACAAGAATATTTTTCAAGGAGGTAATTTTATTTTTGGAGTTCGTAAATCCCACCTGGACAACATATATGTTACAGCCTTTCCTAATACATTTTCCTAGCTGACTAGCAATAATAGTACACAACTTGGTACTTGTCTTGATTCCTTTAAGTTCCTTCCTTTGGTGTGACTATGTGTTAAAACTGACAGTTTTCTGCTTGCAATCAACTAGGGACCAACATCTTTCCATATAATACATCCCTATTTAAATGTTGTATGAACCCAAAGTGAGTATATTATGGTCAACGTAAATCGGTTGTCCTGAAATTGTTATAGGACAACATTCTGTTTTTACAATTACCCTTCTTTTTTCCCCGGTGGCTATCTGAACTAACCATGGTTTTGGAAACTTGCTGCTCTACAGTTGACAAATTTCTACAACTTTAGGACTAACATAGCTTATCCTAGCAACAACATCAAACAAAACAGAGATAGGTTGCTTAGCAATCATAGCTTCACATTCAATCATGGTGGGCTAGTATTCTACTTGATGGTTGTCCAGAGCAACATTAATTATGGGCATGCTCCTTGCCACTTCTCCAATCATGGAAGGTTCTTTCAGATTTGATAGTTGTTCCATCTTTTCTTTATATAGACAATTTTTGTAATAGTGGGGTTCTCCGCATCCCCAACATTGTAGAGGCGGTTTTGACTGCTGAGCACTAACAAATTTATTAACTCCTTCTAACTGTTTATTTTCATAATATGCAACTTTGGGCTGATTCCTTGCTAGAAATTTACTGAGAGGTTTTTGTTGTATATTTCTTCCATTAGCAATTTTTTTTTGTCTATTTGGGACCAGGTTCCTTCCCTTCCTATTCAATTCTCTTTTAGGTCCCTCATTTTTATGTTTCATTTGCTGGTAGCAGATGCAGGTTTTTCACACAGCATCATCCATCATTCTTGGGTGTTGGCTACATGGGGCTTGACCCAGGTTTAGCATTAGATAGCTAAACAGATCCCTACACTACTGGCCCTTTTAGCATAATCCTGTGGAGCGCGGACCGAAGTCTCACCTGAAGCAGTATGGGGGGATGCTCGAACCAAGTTTTTGCACTCTGCCCTTCAGTACCTCCACGAAAGAGTACGATCAACCTTTGCGTAGCCCTAACTTGTGGTCTAGTTACTTTCACGCTGCTATAAGAGCATATTGTACCAATTCCCAAGTTATCTTAAGTGTTTCGCTTAACTTACTAAACATTCACAGTTAGCACCGCGTAGACAGATATTCTTACTTGCGCATAATTAACCAACATAATTACATACATTCAGGCATCACATAAGCATTGTAAATGAAATTCATATGCAATATGACAAGACGTATTTAACAAGAAATAAATACATAGGAATTGTAGTATACTTCTCTTTATTGATATCTTCATATTACAAACTCTATCCACCCTCCGCACACAACTATAGGGGTCCGTGCACTCAGCTGCAGACTTCTACCATAGGCCTCTGCACACTCATCTACAGAGCCTCTACCTACGCTAAGACCCAAAACAATTAGACTTCGCTATCAAAACCCTTCACTCCATTCTTCGCTAAAGACTTCTTAACTACTTAGAGCTTACTTACTTAGATATTTTTATACAATCCCCTGGTCTACAGACCATGGGTGGATCTTTACAACTGAATTTTAACTTTTCAAAATAAGGGTGGACAACCCTTTATGACCCATGACACCTTCGCCCCTCGTGACCCCAAAATGTGGAGACTTTACAAATTTATTACACAACGTGACCCAAAACATGGGCTTCTAGCCCCAAAAATGTCCTTGGGGGATCCCATTCCCAACAAGCCCCCAAGACAAACATCGTGACTCGCACTCAAGTCACTCAGCGGGCATGAAGATCATAGTGCGAAGGCCTCCCAGCTCAACCGTATGACCGCAAGCTCCATTTGGCCGCATTTCTACCATCAAATAATGAACATTGACTTTAACGGTCACTTTCTGGCCGACCTGTGTGATTTTTCCCTGGGTAGCGTAGCTGCCTTCGCATCATCACGAACCATGTGACACTTCCTTGCTTCACATAATCCTCGAATCGCGTAGCTCCCCAACTCGGGTAGTGCAGCTTCCTAGAGTACTAAGACTGTGCTATCCTCATATAGTCACATGGCTGGACCACTAGTGTATGGCTTCAATTTGTTGCCATTCACCTTTCCTGGGAAGGAATTTCCATTCAATTTAACCAACTGAACTGCTCCACCATCGGTACTTTACTTAATGACATAGGGCCCTAACTAGTGCATTTTGAACTTCCCTGGAAATTTATAAAACTTACTGCTATATAACAAAGCTAGGTCATTTACCTTAAAGGTGCACAACTTAATGTGCCGATCATGCCATGCTTTTTTGTGCTGCTTTTGGAACTGTTGGTGAAATCTAGCCAGAAATCTCTCTTCTTGAAGCTCAGCCAGTTGTCTGAGCCTTTCTTCCAGTGCTCCGAGATCTGTCATACCCGTGAGTGCCACTATATGCATACTAGGCACAATGTATTCCATGGGCATCACTGCTTCAATGCCATATACAAGCATAAAGGGTGTCTGTCCAATCAACTTCTTGCATGTCGTCCAATAGGACCATAGTACTACGGGTATGCGTAGGTCCCAATCACTTCGCTGAGCATTTCAAACCTTCATCAACGCGATCTCTAGCACCTTACTGAATTCTTCCACTATCCTATTAGCGTACGGGAGATAAGGTGTGCTCTTCTAGCGATATACTTGGAATTCCTCCATTAGTGCGCTGATCGTCTCATTCAGAAAGTGTGTACTGCGATCACTCATCAAAATCTTTGGACACCCAAATCATGTCAGTACATAATCAAAGAGGAATTTCGTAGCAGTCGCACCTATGCAATCCTTCATAGTTTGTGCCTCCGACCAGTGAGTCAAATAATTAGTCGCAGTGATAATGTATCATGCTCCTGTCTTCTTCCCTTGGGGCTAAATGGGTCCCACAAAATCTGTTGCCCATTTCTCATAGGGTTGTAACATCATCTGTGGATTTAGTGGTAGCTCATCCCTCCACGATGGCCTGCCCGTCCTTTGACATACATCAGATGCCTTGCAGTAAGCTTTTGAATCTTGATGGAGGGTTAGCCACCACAACCCTGTGCATAGAATCTTCTGCGCAGTTCCTCTTCGTGTATAATGACCTCTCACGGTGCCCGCATGAGCATCCACAAGGACACTTCTTCTTTTGAACTTCGATACATATCGTCACAATATTTCATCAGACCCCATTTTGTACAGATGCCCAGGAATGACAGAAAGGTCTACCGCACGCACCACTAACTTGTTCTTCTGTTGAACGGTGTATCCTTATGGGGCAATCCAAGTCATTAGGAAGTGTATGATATCTTCAAAATTACCATATGCGATGTGCACTATAAATAGTTGTGCATTAGGAAATGCGTCCTCCAAATTAGTGGGCTCTTCCCCTGTTTCGATGCGTGTCAGATGGTCTAGTCCCATGTTTAGTCACCCAGGCTTCACAATGACTTCAAAATCATACTCTTGGAATAATAACAACCACCTGCAGATTCTCCCCCCCAACACAGGCTTATTAACTAGCTATTTCAATGTGGAATGATCTGTGTACTTCTTAAAATGTCCACATAGCAAATAGTGTCTAAACTCTTGGAGTGAGTATACCATGGCTAACCCCTCGCGCTCGGTGGTGGAATAGTTCTTCTCAGCCTGGGATAACCTTCTTCTTGAAAACGCTATAGGATGATCCAATTCTCCTCTGCTAACCCATGTCAGCACTTCTCCTAGCACTATACATGACGCGTCCACATGTACATGAAACTCCTTGCAATCTGGGAAGACTAAAATGGGCGCAATGACCATATTTTCCTTCAATACATCCAAGCTTTTCTTACAGTCCTTGTTCCAATAGAACGTGACATCCTTTTTCAACAGCTTCTCCATAGGCGTAGTGATCTAGGCATGGACCTTGATAAACTTCATGTAATACCCATTATGTCCTAAGGTTGTGCGCAATTGTTTTACACTCCTCGGCACTTCTAAGTAAAGTATCATCATGATCTTTGCGGGATTTACCATTAGTCCTTGTCTACAAACCACATGAGCCAAAAGAGTCCCAAAAGGAACACAAAACAGGCACATCTTCAGATTGAGAGTGATCTGGTACCTTTGACAGGTATCTAACATCAGGCGCAAACATGCCACATGGCATTTTACTAGCCCAAACATAGTCCGGTCATCAAAGTACACTTCTAGAAACTTATGAATAAATTCCTTGAATGCAGTAATGACTACGCGTGAAAAAATCGCAGGCGCATTCTTCAACCTGAAAGGCATTACAGTTTACTGAAAACAACCCCACTCAGTCATGAAGGTAATCTTACTTCTATCCTTCGATGCAATTTTCATCTGATGGTACCTAGAGAACCCATAAATCAAGGAATACGCTTCCTAACCACCTACATTATCTAACACCTCATCAGTGAACGGAGTCAGGAACAAATCATGTACGCAAGTGTCATTCAACTTCTTGAGATCTACGCATATCCTTATTTCATCCTTCTACTTCTTTTCCTGTACCACCATTGGGCTTACCCAATCAGATTCTTCTACGAGCTCAATGATGCCTACTACGAGCATCTTGTCTAGCTCTAAGCGGACCTCCTTCTTATACTTCGGATTTGAGACAGTAAGGTATTTTCTTAACCAGCTTCGCGTCAGATTTTAACATGATCTTCATAATTCCCAAGTCTCCTATTATTCCTTTTAGCTATGTAAAATTTGTAGGGAACAAGTCCTGGTATTCGTGGAGCAATTCAACGACCTTATCCACCATCGCATCATCCCAGCAATCTCCAATCTTTGCAAATTTGGGTTCTGCCTCCGTACCAATATTTACATGTTTCGTTTTTAGTGGCACGGTTATATTACGATTCTCAATCTGTGGTCCCTCAACCTCACGGCAACTCTCTGTTTCAGGGATGTTAATATTTCACGGATCCTCATATTCTTCTTTAGCGGTCACATTATAGTATTCTAGTGCATGACCCAGCTGAGTAGTCTAATTGGGTTGAATCAGATCCAATGGATCCTGTGGTATCCTAAATATTGGTTCTTTCACCTCTTGTAGAGCTTCGTCAATACAGTCAAAACCATCTTCAAATCTGAATTTCATTATAAATCCTTCACGCAAAATATCCCATTCACCTGTACCATGGTAGAGCTCTGTTTCCAAGTACTAGTTCATTGGGATGACATCGAAGGTATGACAGAACAAGTGCACGCATTCCGGATGGGGCTTTGCTTGATAACCCTGAGCCCATCTGGCTAAGTGTGTGTGCGAATCATCCTTCCCTTCATATTTGTTTGTTATTCGTACCTTCAACTTCCCAAAGCATGTCCTCATCATCCTCCAACACTCATGCCAATCATCAAAGCTGCCCTTGTACGTGCCCCACCATCTTGCGGGCGTAGAGCGCAGTGCCCAGTCCAAAGCATGGAAGTGCTACTTTTCTTGTACTTTTCTCTCAAATGCATCCAAGAATACATCTAAATCAATCAAGACATCATATGTGGGCAGATTTCTTACCTCTAATGACACACAACGCAGCGACTAAGTCATCATGTTACAACTGAGTGTGGTTACTTCCATGCAAGCAATTCTGCTAGTGCTCTAATTATTCATCATAGTTCGAGGTGCAGGAACTCTCGTGATCCCATGTAATTTTTCCATCTGCTGTTGGATTCAACTAATCTTGGATTCACGTTGTTATCTTAAATATACAGTCCAAATCGTCATTTCTCTCATAATCGCGGACTGGTTCAGTATAGCACGAACCTTTAGCAGGATCTAGGGTACTATTACACGAAGTGATTTCTCCTCAAATATCATCTTTTTCTTTGTTAGGTTGATTAACCCATTCATATCAGTAGCCCAATCAATGCCAAGGAGCGCAGGGTAGGGGTTATTGTCATCCACAATTTATATTACTTCAAAGTTAGCCAATGTGCTAGCGCCTTCAATATCTATAGTCACCACTTGTAACTGCCCCATGGGAATGATCTTCTACTAATTTTCCATCCTTAACTGAATCAGGTACCACTACATCACGGGTTTTCCCATCCACTCCCAAGTCTGCTTTCGTAAGACATTCACATCTGACCCTAGATCCAAAATAACCTAATCCATTTCATATTCTCCTATCTACGCAGTCAGTCTCATTTCTCCTCCTGTCCTTGCTTTATGCTTACCAATCTTTCGTACCATGCACGATTCACCTGGAGTGTTTCTGGCACATCTATTTCTAAGCTCCTATAATCCCTTCACAACCTTGTTATCATGAAACATCTTCATGCAGGTTTCTAGAAAGGTCATAAGCATAGAAGGTTCTATCTCCTGATCAGGCTTAACCTTGTTGTCTCAGGTAGAGGCCTTAGTGAAGCTCTTCTTTGCTTCCATGAACATTTCCCTTGTGCGCTCCAAATCAAATTCAGCCTCCTTCACCGGAGCTTTGCTAACCCATGTGTTATCCTCGGGTTGTTTCCCCATATCATCTCCTGTTGCAATTCCACTTCAGAGAACTATATTCAGATTCAAATCCTCTTCGTGAGGCTTAGACCTCATCATCTGCAGGTTTTGAGTCAGATGAGGTGGTAGCACCCCTTTGTCGTGTATCCTCTCTATTAGTGTAGGAAAACCCTCGTTTTCGTGATCAAACAGAGTGCAATATTTGCACAAAAGACTCATTGGGTTAGTGCAATCATGGGCATAGGGTCCTAGTCCTTTGCAATTGTAGCAGATTAGTTGTCCCTGAACTTTGCTAGGTCCTCCTCCACCTCAACCTTGTCTGCACCCCTGAAAGCCTATTTGTGCAATCCCTATGCTCTAGTCAGGGGGTCGCATTTCTGCCTAAACCCTATAGGAACGTGTTCTGTCCATCATCAATTCACAGCTTATGTAGTTGTGTTCATCATGCCCTATCACCCTATGGAAGTTGCAGAACAGTTCTTGCGGTGTTTGTACAAACTTTTGGAGAAAATGACAATTATCTGTCCCATGTTTTCCTACTACCTGACATATAGTGCACCATAAAGCAGGCCCCTCACTTGGTCCTGCTTGAGCTTCTAGCCTCAAAGGCATCAATCCTCCTCCTGCAATATAGTTCACAAAGACTGGGCAATGGTTTTTGTCATGCCCTTGACTTTTACATTTTAGGAACCATACCTCTTCACGCACCTCCAGTCAAACTGTTCTATCCTTCTTCAAACTTTGCATCTCAAGGAAAATATTTTGCAATGGCACATGGATCTACAGAACCCCCATATTCAAATCTTTCATCGATGTTTCATGCAGTCTCATTCTAATCTCCAAGGCCTCTGCCTGAGTCGTAATCTTTTGTTGTGACAGCGCAACCCTTAGGTGTGGCAGGAGCGAAGCCACGAACCATTCATGATGTTGTCCATGTGTTAAGTTAATATTAGCTTCAGGGAATTTAAATTTCAACCTCTAATCCAATTCCTAAGGTGTCTCGCTTGGTTTCATTGCAATTTCCTTGAACCCCACAATCAACTATGCTTCAGATATAGACCTACTAAATTCTTTATTCATCGTAGTCTGGATGTATGCCACTCTAGCATTTGGGTTATCATTAGAGTACTTAATGTACCTAGTTAGCGGGTGATCCTATAGAGCACTAGCTAGAGTTTCCTTCTTCATTTGATCATCTGTAATGCCCTGAGCTTCCCACACAACTTTCACAATGAACCAAAACTGGTCTGGGTCCTCATTTCCCAAGACTTTAAACAAAGGAAACTTCACTGAATTTGCCATATTGAACTGTGGTGGAGGTGGTGGTGGTATGGGTGCAGTCGCAGGTGATGGTGGTGAATTTGGAGGTGGTGTGGGTGGAGGTGGTAATCACGGGAATCCTTATCTTTTTAACTGAATTTCACATCATGGAGAAGCATGCACTACTCCCTATTTGTCACCCAATGGGGTGAAATCAATGAACTATATTCAGGACCCTTTCTTCCTTTGTTCCTGTAAGTCTTTCCACTTTGCGTAGCTCCGAACATCAAGGTAGTTTCATAACCTGTTTTTCACACAATAACATCCTAACTCAGGTATTGAAAGACTTCAAGTACTTACCTCGCGGACCTTTGAAAAAGCATCGTTCTGCCTTGGTGTAGCTAACTGAGGTATCAGTTGTGAATTCAGTCGCAAATCCTCCTATCATGTGATTGATCCAATGATCGACATCGCTAG
This sequence comes from Pinus tabuliformis, assembly GCA_031772625.1. NCBI lineage: Eukaryota > Viridiplantae > Streptophyta > Pinopsida > Pinales > Pinaceae > Pinus > Pinus tabuliformis. The sequence continues at coordinate 918,424,460 of CM062820.1, forward strand.
CAATCTTATCCTCAGAGGCTTCCAGTCTTTGTACTAACTCTGGGGTCTTGACAATAGGACCTTCAAGTCTCTACCTTCCTTGGCTATCTGCTAGCTTTGTGATCCACTCGTATAAATCAACCAGAAAGGAACATAAAAGGATCTCATGAATTTCTTTATATATGTGCATGTCCAACCACTATTCCTTTCTTAGTCATTGATTTCTATTCTCTGTGCTACGAATTCATGGATCTTCCTATCCAACCAGTCTCCGAACTCTTTCTTAGTTGGATTCCAGTGATACAACATCACACATCTCTTTTGCAGATTATGGTCCCGGCAATGGAACCATTTTTTGGTTGCATGGGCCTGACCCAGGTTCAGTGTTATTTAGTCAAACAGATCCCTACACTATTGGCCCTTTCGGCATCACCCCACGGACCGCATATCGAAACCTCACCCAAAGTAGTGTGGGGGGATGCTGGAACCAAGTTTATGCACCCTGAGATGGTCATGATGTTAGTTTATACCCCTTGTTCCTACTTTTGCATAGGTCGCTAAGCTCTCAAGCTCTGTCTGTCTAGCCCTTTACTCCGCCCTTCAATATCTCCGCGAAAGAGTATGATTGACCTTCACGCAGCCCTAGACTATGGTCCAAGTACGTTCGCATTGCTATAGCGTCATATTGTACCAATTTCCAAGTTATCTTAAGTGTTTTGGTTAACTTACTAAACATTCATAGTTAGCACCGCGAAAATAGATATTCTTAATTGTGTTCAATTAACCAACATAATTACGTACATTCGCACATCACATAAGCATTGTAAATGAAATCCATACACAATATGACAACATGTATTTAACAAGAAATAAATACACACGAATTATGGAATAGTTCTCTTTATTTATATCTTCAGATTATAGACTCTATCTGCCCTGCACACACAACTGCAGGGGTCCATGCACTCAGCTGTAGACTTCTACCCTAGGCCTATGCACACTCAGCCGCAGAGCCTCTGCCTATGCTAAGACCGGAAACACTTACGCTTCACTATCAAGACCCTTCACTCCATTCTTCGATAAGGACTTCTTAACTACTTAGAGCTTACTTACTTAACTCTTTTATACAATCCCATGGTCCACGGACCATGGGTGGATCTTTACAACTGAATTTTCACTTTACAAAATAAGAGCAGACAACCCTTTATGACACATGAAACCTTCGCACTCTGCGACCACAAAATGCAGAGACTTTACAACTTTATTACAAAACTTGACCCAAAACATGGGCTTTTAGCCCCAGAACTGTCCTTGGGTGATACCATTCCCAACATTGGGTAATCAAACTCAAGCTTCTCCTTCATAAAATTGGGTAGGCTACTAATGAAACACTGAATTTTGGCATTTTCTTCTTGCATATAAGGCACATAGCATAGTAACGAGGTGAATTGTTTCACATATTCGTCCATGGTTAAGGTTCCCAACCTTAACTTGTAAAATTCCTTTACTTTTTCATCATAAGAACGTTTAGTTAAATACTTATCCTTTTGAAATAATTTTCCATATAACCTATTCTTCATTAATTTTCCTCACAATTTTGACTTCTTTCCACAAAAGAGTAGCCTTACCTCTTAACTGATAAACTGCCAAATGTGCTTTTAGTTTATCGGTGCAATCATAAATCTGAAGGTATTTGCTCATGTCAATTAACCAAGCTTCCACTGCCTCTTTAGATCCCCCTTCAAAGAGTGACAGTTTAATCTTTTTGAATTGTCCGTGTAACTCAGATTTCTGTCATTTTGTCTTGTGCTAGTTGGAGACATTGTCCGAACACTCTTCTTCGTCTTCCCCATGTTTTCCAACTAACTCAACATTCCCTTCTCCATGCTGAGTCATTGGTATTTTCTCTCTATATTCAACACTAGGCTCTGGATCTCATTGGTTCTATCGATTGGATAGACTTCTAAGAATTCTCTCCTATTCTGGTCATAGCCGTTCATTGTCTATTCTTAAATTTTCATCTCACAACATAGTTACTGAACGGTTTCAAGTAAAACAGCATTAGCTTGACAAGATTCCTCTCCTAGCTATATCCAAATGTCACAATTATCATTCTCATAAGTTTTGTCTGGAGGGTTTGGTGGTCTTGGGCTCCTCTGCATTCTGACCCCTTTTGTATTGATGTGGGACTCTGTGTTCACATGCGCACTTAGTTATTTTGATTAATGTCATATTTATTGATATATACGTAATTCCTTGATCCGTTAATGATAAAGGTGTTATAGGCTTTATGTGAATTCACTTATGTTACTCAGTGCAAAGGATCGAAAATATTGAAAACACCATAAACACATAAAAAAGTTGAAAACACATTAAAATACATCAATAAAACAAAATTTAATAAAGGAGTTCACTAGAACTCATAGCTACGTCTCCTGGTCATTTCGCTTTTAGTGCTGACCTCTTTATTTTGTCTTCAAAATGTTGTTACAGGAACGAGCTCAAAAACAGAGTCTCAAATAAGAAAATGGACCTCACCACTGCATTCAGCTCAAAATTTTGAGTCAAACGAGTATAAACTTGGCCATATTTGGCCACTGTGACCTACAGACATCGTAGAATGGTCCGAAGCCACCTTTGTTCCTACAAAACCACTCTCTGTTTGGAAAAAACCATTCTGCCTGCATAAAACCACCTCAGTCTGTGCGCTAATGGTATGGCGGGTTTGGCACCCACAAATGTTTTAATAAAAAAATGTTCAGCTTTGTTTCAAGCCCGAACTTGTGACATGTTGGTTAGTGGAGGTGTGTTAAAGCATTACATATATATGGTTTTGAAAGGTCGAGGGTTTGAAACCCCCGCTTTACAATTCTGCCATTGGTTATGTTGTTACAACGTATCTAAGATATGATATGGTCACTCCGTTGGTTGATACCTTAGTTGTATGGTATGATATACCATGTGTTGTCTGGAACTACAGTGGATGTGGGATATCTTGAACTATATGATAACCATAACTTCAAAGGTCCGGTAGTCATGGGGTTGACCCTGACCGTCTGAGCCTTTTTCGGTGAATATCCCCACACACAATAAATAAAACCTAATCGCTTCTATTACCAAGGCCTGTGGTAGCTCATCCAGTGAGCTGGTTCCGACGAAAACATTGCCATTCTAGGAGGTTAGGTGTTCGGTCCTCCCCGATCCCTAAAATTTTGGAAATAATGCCAAATTGGGAAAAATTCGGGCTGTCACATCTCAGCACCTGATTGGCCCGTATTTACCAATCACATTCTGCAATGTCACCTCATCCGATGACATCATCCAAGACTCGTGGCTCATTTTTAGGTTGACACATGTCCCTGCTGACGTAGGTATTGACTAGGTTGACTGTTGACCGTTGACTTTTGACTTTTTTGCCCCAATTTTCCGTAAAATTTGACTGGCTCTAACAGCTTCATCCAGACTCAGATTTATGCATTGTTCACACTATTGGAATCGTATCGACGAGCACTTCGACTTGATCCCACTTTCATCTGCATTTGAAGAAACTTATCTGGAGGCAAAAATAGATCCATTTTGGATCACTCCTCTCCACTAGAAGCTTTTGGACCACCAAAAGTTGGTTTTAGCTATTGAGTAAGTGAGGATAAACTTCCTTCAATTTCCAATCTCTATCCATCGTGCTTTACTTTGATTTGCACCTTTGAGTCCAACTCGAGGATACTCAACATTTCCCCATTGCGAAGTTATTATCCTCCTGTCAAGAACTGTGTCCTCTTGTAGCTCATTTAGATACTCGGGAAAAATATCTTCAATGGAAGGTAGCTTATGTTGCTCTTCGGGATCTTCAATCAGTGAAGGTTCATACAATCGCAAGTTTTCAACATTTACGATGGAATAGATCTGCATATAGGCTGGTAGATCTAGGCGGAAAGCATTTTCACCAATTTTGTCAAGTATTTTGAAAGGACCATATCTAATTGGTTTCAATTTCTTACCTTCCCCTTAGAGTATTTCTTTGCTGATGTACAATGAGACTTGATCACCAACTTCAAAACTATGCTCAAATCAATGATTATAATGTTGTACCTTATACTTTTCTTGGCTTCTTTCCAGTTGTTCCTATACAGCCTGGTGAATTTCTAGGATTTCTTCAATGAACTTGGTTGCATTGTCCTCATCAATGTGTCCACCAACTGCTATGTCTTTACCAAAGAAAAAATATAAGGGAGAATTTGGTATAAAACCAAAACAAATCTCAAAAGGAGATCTTTGAGTAAAAGAATGATTTGCATGCTTGTAAGCATGTTGTACATAACACAAATGCTCATCCCAAAGTTTGGGATGCTTGCTGCAATATCCTCGAAGCAACTGTATCATTGTCCTGTTGACCACTTATGTCTGACCATCTGTTTGGGGATGAAATTTCATTCTCTTCTTTAACTTTGTGTACATTAACTCCCATACACTTAATCAAAATTTCTGACAAATCAAGAATCTTGATCGGATACAATAGAAGTGGGTAACAAAAAATGAACCCATACATTTTGAAAGAATAGCTCTGTAGTTTGTTCAACTATGACCTATTTATTACACGGTGTCAAAATACATATCTTACTGAACCTATCCAAAACTACATACAAATAATCGTGACTCTTTCTAGACTTTGGCAATCCCCCAACAAAATCCATGGATATACTTTCCCAACGACGAGAAGGAATTGGAAGTGGAGTATACAAGCCTAATTTTCTATTACTTGGTTTGCCTGTAGCACACATAGTGCAACCTTTACAATATCTAGAAACTGTCTCATTCATTCATGGCCAATAGCAGAATCTTTGTAATTGTGCAACTGTTTTACTTACACCAAAATGACCTGATATGGGAGAAGTATGTGCTTCTAGAATTATATTAACTCTTTCATTTTGTGGAATGCATAACTTTCCCAATGATATAAGAATTTGTCCCTTATGAAATAATCAAATTCTTCTACCTCCTTGCCCTGACTTAAAGTTGCATATATATCCTTAAAATTTGTGTCTTCAACATATTGTTCAATGTAACTTTCTCGAATTACTGAATTATGCTTAAGTATTGTGGATGCATTTATAATTGGTCTTGACAACATATCTACAACCTTATTATGTATGCCCTTCTTATATTTAATAACAAGATGAAATTTTTGTAGGAAACCCAACCACCGATAGTGCCTTGATTGTTGCAATTTAGTTTGTGAGTGTAAATATTGAAGTGGTTGATGATCTGTATGTATGATTGTTTCTTTACCCATTATGTAATGTTTCCACTCTTCAACACTCTGAACTAATGCATAAAATTCTTTATCATATGTACGATAGTTAGCTACTGCTGATGTGAATGTCTTAGAATGAAAGCATATAGGCTTTCTGTGTTGCATCAACACTGCCCCCATGGCATATTCACTTGCATATGTCTCAATCCCAAATGGATGTTGAAGATCTAACAATGCTAGCACTAGCGTTGTACTGGTCCTTTCTTTCAATGTGTCGAAGGCTTTTTGTTGTTTGCCTCCCCACTGAAACACCTGTTTCACACTTGTCAAAGCATGTAAAGGAGCTTCAATCAAAGAAAAGTTAGCAATAAACTTTCTCCAATATTGTGTTTCCACTAAGAAACTTCTAACTTCTGTAGCAGTATTGGGCTTAGGCCAATTTACAATGACTTCGACCTTAGAGGGATCTATCCTCAATTCACCGCCTCCTACAATATAAGCAAAATAATTCAAATATGTTCTGCCAAATTCATATTTTGACAGTTTTACATAGAGATTTTCTCTTTTCAAAACATCTAAAATCTACTTTACATGCTTTACATGTTCATCCCATGTTCTACTAAAAACAATAATATCATCTAAATAGACTATTACAAAATCATCAACGAATGGTCTAAATACATCATTCATGACTCACATGAATGTAGCTGGAGTGTTAGCTAAGCCAAAAGGCATAACCACCCATTCATAGAGTCCTTGCTTTGTTTTGAAAGCAGTCTTCCATACATCGTATTCTGCAACTCTGATAGGATGGTAGCCGCTTCGCAAGTCCTATTTAGAGAAGTAAACTGCATCTTTTAACTGATCTAACAAATCATCAATACAAGGAAGAGGATAAAAATTATTTATTATGATTTTATTTAATGCTCTAAAATCAATGCACATTCTCCACGAACCGTCTTTCTTTTGCACTAACATAATAGGTGATCTGCAAGGTGATGTTCTTGGTTGAATAAACCCTTGATCGAGCAACTCCTGTACCTGCTTCTTTATCTCTGAATTCTCTAAAGCTGATAAATTGTACATTCCAATGTTAGGTAGTGGAGCATATTGCTACAAATAAATCTCTTGTTCTATCTGTCACTTGGGTGGAAGCCCTTTAGGCTTTTGAAACAGAATATCATAATCGGAAACAACTTTAACTACATTTGCTTTCTGTTTATGATTACAGCCTTGGAAAGCATCATATTTATAAATATACTTTGCTTTTAAAATCATAGATAAAAATTGTTTACTTGAATTTACAATTCCTTTCATCTGTCCTAAATTTATGAGAGAGAAATTATCTTTGATTTTATGAGCCCTTACAATATATTCAATTCCATCCTTAGTGAGTTGATACTTATTTTCAATTCAATAGAAGATAGCATTTCTATCATTCAAGTATGGACTTCCTAATACAACTCCACATATGTCCAATGGGACCATGTCTAACTCAACCTCATCTACAAACTTTGACCCACTAGCAAAATGAAGTTTACATTATTTTGTAACTTGTAGCTTAGTTTTAACACACACCCAACCTAATGGATATGGCTTTCTATGAAGTTTTGTTTCTAGACCCAGCTTCTTTACAATTGTTTCAGAAATCAAATTAACTTCTGATCCACTTCAAATAAAGTATCAATTTTAGTATGCTTGGAAATGACTCTAATGTGGAATAAGTCATTTCTTTAACTCTCATCACTATCATTATCAACAAAATGTGAAGAAGTAATTGTAGATGCTTTAGAATCTTTACCTTTTATACCTGTAGCTGTAACCATTTTCTCGTCACCTAAATCTGATCCCAAGTCCTTTTGAATAGCAGCAACATTCTTTCGCTCTTTACTCCCAAACTTCTTAGGCTTCAATTCTAGATGAAATGACCAGCAGTGTGCCTCATCGTGTCCTTCCTTCTTATAATGAGTGGATGAAGGTTTATATTTCTTTACAGTGTTTGCTTTCTTCTCCTTCCATTTAAGTTTCTTCTTGCCTTTATTCTTGCTTTCAATAGGTTTGCATGATTTCCCAACATCTTGGGTTACACTTTTCCCTCTAGCTTCTATATGAGTTGCTTGAACCGATACATCATCTAAGCTAGTTGGATTAAACATAAGTATGGTATGCTTCAAATAACTACGAAGACCACCTATTTATTTCAACAATGTCTATGTGAGTCCAATGATATGCCTAATTACAGAATTCCTGAGTACAACTTTGAACAATTTTACCTTTTAATTGATGTAGTGTTTGCCAACTCATCATTTCTTGTTCCATATAAGCCAAAGAATAAAATTACTTTTTAGTAGAAAAAAAAAATTCATTGCAAGTTGAAATTATTTTATGATGCTTTTGCAAATCTACTTGTGTCTTGCCTTCCCACCATACAAGTGCAGTTCCTCCAAGTTGAAGGCTAGCAAGCTAGATCTTCTTCCTTTATGGAACAAATTTCTGCACCCTGCAATACACTTCAATTTGTCTTATCAAATTATCAAGCTTTTCAGCGTTAAGTTCTCCATCATAAATTGGCAAATCAAATTTTACATCTAATTTTATCAAAGAGGATTTATTCTTTTTCTTCTTAGAAGGACTAGATTTATGAGAAGAAGAGGATGATGATGATGATGGTGATGATGGAGGAGAAGTTGGAGGAAGCATTCCTCCCTTTCCCTTATCTTATTGATCTTTAGGTGATGAAGTGCCCTCTTCTTTTTTCTTCTTAAACTCGTGATACATATCTTCCACCATTACATGTATCATAATGAAACTATCCAAGAAGTGAGATTCCAACCCAAGTGGAGTTTCATCTGCCATCCTTCTTTGTGAAAAGACCCTTCCAATCTCTGGATTCGCCTCAACAATTTCACCTTCACCTTGTCTGAGCCTCAAACTAGTAAGCATTCAAATCTTCTGATGAAGGGATTACCCTCGATTACACCCACAGCATGCATGTACCTGTTGAAGCCCAAAAAATCGGGTCTATAATAAGGGGGATACCCACCCAGTCCAGACCTTGGTTAGCAGCTCCTTTTCCGTTCGGTATAATGGGTCCGACTGTGGATATGGGACAAGTTTCCCAATTTATGTGTGTGTGTGTGAAGAACTGATATTTCCTTTCTAAAAGTTCGTAAGTGAGATACTATAATTCTAACTCTAATCTAACATGTAAATTGTATTCTAATAAGAAGAAATATCTAAGTTTACACTAACCCGGGTTGTAATCCTTCTATTATGCGATATAAAACGATTTCAGATAACAATTGGTAATAAAGATCATTCAACTGTTATGAGAAAAGAATTCAATACAAATAAACCACTTCGTATAAAAAGTTAGACGGAACAGTTGTGAAAGGCATATCGCATAATAAGCTATTCATACATTAAGCATAAATAAATAGCTATCACCATACAAAAGTGCCAAATGATAACTTAAGCTTTCACACATCAATATATAAACAACTGAACTTGAATATCACTTTCAACACAAAGGTAGAAATAGTTAAGAGATAGAAGTACCATTTATAACTAGTCCTATTCATGAGCTTCAAGCGATAATCATTTATCTCTTCATAACCCAACATCCACTAAGAGTACCGAAATGCAACATCCGTAGTAAATATTAAATATAGATATTGATAAATCCTGTTCTATTCATTCATCAAAACCTCCACAGAGGGTACAAAAGTGCATGTTCTGGGGATGAGTTTTTGACAAATTTAAGGACCCTTCTCTAAATTCATGAGAAGGGTTTAAATACTACTAACTAAATCTAAAAATAACTTATTACAAAAATGTAGGATGCGGTTTAAATGACCATCCTCGCTTTGGGCAAAAATAAAACAAAATTAAAAATGAAACTGAATCTAAAATTAAAATTACTAACTACTTCTTTATCTGCTCCTTGAAGTCTCAAGCGTTAAGCATCTGTTTGAGAAGAGTCGGCTGACCGATTTCCGATTTTAGCTATGTTGCAAAAACAGAATCGGGAAGAGCTGGTGCCATTTTCTCGACAGAATTGATGATACAGTTGAGGGTCATCCACTGGCTATGTGGCTTTACCAAGTACATCTAGTAACAATCCCAATTCAACTTGGTTAACCTTTGGATTGATTCTGCCTTTCCTTGAGCCTTCTGTTTCCAATCGACTTGCAGTTGTTGTGTCTTTGGTAGATACTATTTTGAAGATATTCTTGACAAATACAACTGGTTCAGGAATCAAGTTTTACTTCTTACCTCTATCTTTGCTTTCTTACAAATTTTTGGGTTTACAGGTGACTAAGCAATTAGGAGCTTTCCTCTTCAAGAAGTTTTTCTCAGTGAGGCGTTAATCACGCATCGAAAGCTACGTCCGTTACTTGATCCGAGTTTCCTTGGTGCGTTTTTCGCCTTTTTCGCTTTTTCTTTTAGCGGATATAAAGCTCAAAATTTATAAAAATAATGATTCCGTCAGCTCTTGACCTTGAGTCTTAAACTGTCTATCTCTGATATCCGTGCTATCTAGTATCCATTTAACCATGTCTGTGTATGGAAGAATTCTGGACCTCGCCGCTATCCTGTGTAATAATGAACAAGCAAGTTCTGTGATGGATGCCTCAGAGGAACTATGTGAGCCTACAGTAGCCTCGAACTCCATTACTATGGGATTCTCTTCCTCAAGTATATTGTACATGCCTTCCTAGGTAGCAATACCAACATCTCTGTTACAGGCAGTGTCTGTATACAAGGGTGTCATTTCCTTCTCTTCGGAACTCTGGGTTTTTCCTTTCTTTCCCATAGTATTCTGCGTAATGCTTTGTATTGTTCTCTACTCTTCGTTCTTGCAATTTACAAGTGAAGTGAGAATAATGATAAGAAAGGTGACAGGAAAGTCTTAAATTCTGAAGGCGTATAAAATATACCACCTTACATGAAATGACTTCTTGATAAGCACAAAACCCTACTTCATTAATGATCGGCAACTAGCTCATTTAATTAGCATTAAAGTGCATAACTGAGCCTCGGTTTATGGAAAATACTTTTTTGAACAATGAGCCCGAAAGATCTGCGATGAAGCGATTTTGCTATTTGCTTCGCAATATCGCAGATCGCAACATCATAGAATCATCATATTGTTTGCTTGCTATATCGCAAATCCATCATATCGCATTATCGCATTATCGCATTGCCGCTTTGCCGCATAATCGCAATATTACAGATCGCAATATCGCATGAGCGTGGCATATGACAATTTTCGTTAATTTGTTTTCTGCGAAATGCGATTTGCAATATGCGCCATCGCATATCAGTAGTTTAAAGTTTTTTAACGTAAGTGGTCTTTGACGCATGCGATGCGATATATGTTTATGGTCCCGTATCGCGATCTCACAGTTTTTAGAATTTGGCTTGCAAGGAGGTACCCTATTATCCTTTTGCGATGCGATATTTCCTAAGGAATAATTCTACTTTATCATAAAACTTAAGCTTTTTAGATTTTTCAAGGGTATTTTCTTAAGTTTTTTATGGTAAGTTTTATTAAAAAAAGGAAATACAAACACTAATTGATTTTTTTACATTTTGACTAAGGGTCCCCACTTATTTAGTATTAGTAATAACACTAAATAAGAAGGGGCGTTGTTGCTGGCCACAAAAATTGGCGATTCACTAGGAAGAACCAGTTATCTCTGCTTTTCTTTTGAATTTTCTAAACTTCCAAAATAGAAAATTTTCCAGAAAATTAAACTTTATTATAGAAAAATGAAGTACATTATGCTTTTACCTATCAATGATATTTTGTTTCTTCTATTTTCAACTTTGATTATATACTCCCTCAAGCTAGTCCTTGTATCTACATCAGTCATTACTTGGTTTATACAGATAAAAACAAAGCCTTCTCTATAAATTAGTTTGGATCAAGGATAATTTTAGGGGCGAATGTTCGCCCTTTGGCGAAATTAAGGGGTTTTAAATTTTTAGCGGGCGAATATTTTGTATCATAGTACATTTTTAAAAATCACCTCAAATAGCCCACCTTATTTTAAGGGAGAGGGTAAGAAAGGTAAATTTAGCCCTTGAAATTAGGACTTACAACCTTCCATTCGCCCATTTTCAAGAATAAGTTTTATTTAAATGAATCCATTCGCCCCTTTTCAAAAATAGGTTTTATTTAATTGAATCCTATGGGCCAAATACCATATTTATAAAAGAGGTATGGTAAATTAATAAAAATATAAATAAATGAAAGGTATGGTAAATAAATAAAACATTTTCTATATTTACTCCATAAGTCACCTTATATACATGTAAGGGTGTAAACAAATAAAAAATAAGTAAAGTGGAGGTATGGTAAATAAATAAAACATCTTTTTATACTTGCTCAAAAGGTATGGTAAATAAATAAAAATATAAATAAACTAGACGTATCGTAAATAAATAAAAACTCTTTTTATATATAGTCCATAACCCTCGTTCTATTTATGAAGGCTCAAGAAAGAGGTTTTATTTAAGTGAATCCTATGGGCGAAATACCATATTTGTAAAAGAGGTATGGTAAATTAATAAAAATATAAATAAACGAGAGGTATGGTAAACAAATAAAACATTTTTTCATATTTACTCCATAAGTCACCTTATATTTACAAACACTCAAAAAATGGGTTATATTTAGGTGAAACCTATGGCCAAAATACTATGGGACAAATACCATGGACTAGATTGTTATTAATACCATGCAAAAAAACCATTATTAACCCTAATATTAGAATTAATAAAAATAAAAATGGCACATGGTATTGACCCATGGTATTCACCAAAATGGCACATGGTATTGACCCATGGTATTCACCTGGAATGTAGCCTATTTAAATGGGGGAATTAAACCAGCATGTAGCCTATGCTAAGATTCACTAGGACTTTACAAAGTTTTATCATTTACTGAAAGACTCGCCAAGATCTTACAAGATTTTATAATTGACTAAAATATTCGCCATGCCTGGTGAGAGATTCGCCAAAAAATTATATATACATATTATATTATTGATAAAATCGCCTTCCATTTTTCCTATATACCATGGAGATTCGCCCATTTATTATATTTATAAATTTAGGGGGGGGTTCTTAAAATTTTCCCTGGTTTGGATATGCTCATTTGTCATAGGTAGAGCCTCTACTACCAGTAAGCATTTATAGCCTCAACAGGGTTATCTGTTACCCAACGATGATCATGTATCCTACCTAGAGAAACTTACAATTTTCAAAGAGAAATCCATTTCCACACTTATTTCTTTCATTTTCTTTTTTACACTTAAAGAAGAATGTCTGGGTTTGGTAGCGAATTTATGACACAGTCATTCACTGATTTATAACTTTGTTGAACAAGTTGGCTCGTAATGAGACCCCTTGTCTTTTGATTGCAACAATCTTGAGTTATTTCCCTATTGTGGTATGCAGTATTGGCAAAGTCAACAAGTTATAATATCTATGATTATGATAAGTTATCTCATGATGAGACCTCTTACTCTTTACGTTAAAGTGTATCATTGGATCATTCCCTGAATGTTGAAGTTTCCTAAGTGGGGAGGAAATCATTGTTTCCTTAAGATGGCTCTGGACGACAATAATAGAGTTTTTGGAAAGAGATTTTCTACAGAGAATCTTCGTTTTATTATTGATACCTTTCATTGGACTGATGCAAAACATTTCCCACTAAAAGTCATTCTTTTATCAAAATTTATAAAGTCAAAACTAGTATCATTTCTAGGCCTAGGGCTTTTAACTATATCTTTCAATAGTAACAATCAATTTTCTAAACAGAATTCTATTTATACAAGTGAAAAAACAAAGTCTAAAAGAGAACTTGTGTCTTTTTCATGAATCTCAAATGTAACCATTTACAACTAGTTTTATTATGAAACTAAAACAACTATTATACAAAATAGAAGAATGATCTCCTATGGAAAATATTTTTTGAGGATTTGTCCATTAACAGGTAAAGAGTCTCTTTTTCCTACTAAATCTTGTAACATAAAAGTAGACAGACCTATGAATTCTATGATTTGAAAAGGGCGAAGCCACATTCATTGAAATTTTATATGTTTCCCATTTTCCTCATGAGCCTTGTCCCATTTTAAAACTAGATCTCCCATCTGAAAATCTTTTCTGGATATCATGTTAGAATCAAAAGAGGCTTTTACTAATGCTTGATGATGAGCGTGAGTTATTTTAGCCCGTTCTCGTTGTTCTTCCAACTTAATTATTTCCAGCTGCCTCAGTTGTAAGGAAGAAGTTGGTGCTTCATCGATATATTAAACTAGTGCTAAAGAGGGAATTTCCAAATGAGTTGGAAGAACCACTTCTTTCCCATAAACTCAATTGAAAGGGGAAGTGCCAATGGAGGCTTTCTGAGTTATCCAGTCTACCCATAAAGCATATATTAACGATTTGTGCAAATTTTATGATTTTGGTCAATGGTTCGCTTAATAATCCTGATTAAGTTCTTATTTGTAGATTCAACTAATCCATTCCCCTGTGGGTAATAATTGGCAGATTATTTAAGCTTGAAACCCCTTTTGATTGCAAAGTCAGTCATTGCATTACCAGAAAAATATGATGCATTATCAAACATTAAAGCAGAAGGCAACCCAAACCTGGTGATGATGAACTGATCTATGAACTCGATGATATTTTCAGCATTAGCCGTCTTGAGTGGAACTGTTTCTACCCATTTAGTAAGGTAATATGTTGTTGTAAGGATATATTTATGCTGTTTAGAAGAGTGAGGAACGATCTCACCTATTATGTCCAATCCCCACTGATTGAAAGGCTTCTCAATGTTAACTAGTTGCAGTGGCAAGGATGGTTTCTCTTGTCTTTGAGTAGTTGTTTGATAGACTTGACATTTCCTAACGTAGTTGTGTGAGTCTTTGAATAATGTGGGCCAATAACAACCTACGCGTAAGAGTTTATGAGCAGTAGCATCTCCAACGTAGTGTCCACCTGCTGGTCCATCGTGGACTTCCTGCAAGACTTTACCAGCTTCAGATTTCTCAAGACATCTAAGGAGAACAGAATCATAATTTCTTCTAAAAAGAACATCATTCACGAGTTGATATTGTTTGGCTTTCAAACTTAGAGTTATTTTATTGGTATGATCGAGGTTTGAAGGAGCGTATCCATTCTTTAGATAATAAATGATATCAGCGTATAATGACTCAACATCATTTAGGCTTACCTCGTACATTTTCATCTTTGTAGATGGCATTTCGGACATCAACGATGCTCCAGCTAGAATTTTGCAAAGGCCTTGACCTTTTACAATACTTGTTGGTTTGATTTCTATGTCATATTCCTGTAAGGCAGTAACCCAATTGGCTCTTTTCTCACCCACATCCATTTATACTGGAAGATTTCTTACCACTGGAAATGGTACTATGATTTTTGTATGTGTTTCGAGTAGAAAAGGTCTGAAATACTTAATTTCTTTGAAAACAGCATAAGCTTGTTTCTCTAGATCTAAATAATTCAACTCAGCCCCTTGTAAATTGGAACTGAAAAAAGAAAATGGGGCTTCTGCCTTTTCTTGATTTACTTGAGTGAGTATCGCAGCATATGACCTATCAGAGGAAAATGTATATAAAATAAAAGGATCGGAAAAATTTGGAGTTGCTAAAGATGGAGCCGTAATGATTACTTGTTTGATCAGATTGAATGCCTCATGTTCATCTTGGCCCCATTTAAAGTTTGAGTTCTTTTTAATCATTGCTTGTAAAGGAGACATGATTCTTGAAAAATCTGGAACAAATCTCTTTAAAAAATTAATCTGCCCAAGAAAAGATTGCATGTCTTTCTTATTGTGAGGTAAAGGGACTGCGGAAATCTCCTTGATTCTGTCAGGATCAATGTGAATTCCAGATTTTGACACTATGAATCTGAGAAGTTTTCCTTCACTTAGTGTGAAAAAGGATTTTTTCGGGTTAAGTGAAATTCCATACCTTTGACAACATTGGAAGATTTGTTTTAAATCTCTAAGATGATTGTTTCGTTTCTTCGAATATACGGTTATATCATACAAATAGATTACCACTGATTTATTAACTAACCCCTTGAATGCGATGTCCATAGCTCTCTGAAATGTGGCACCAGCATTAATCAGACCAAATGGCATCTTTTGATATGCGTATGTGCCCCATTTAGTTCTGAATGTGGTTTTTAATTGATCATCATGATGTAACAATACTTGATTGTATCTTGAGAATCCATCCAAGAAGGACATCAATTCTGAGCCTACGACTGCCTGCAGTATTTGTTCCATGGGAGGCAAAGAAAAATTGTCCTTTTGGCAGGCTTTGTTAACATTTCGAAAGTCAATGCAAATTCTATTGTCTCCATTTTTCTTTCTAACAGGGACCATATTGGAAACCCATGTGGAATGTTGAACGGGAAAAATTATTTTGGCTTTCAGTAACTTATTGAGTTCAGATTTGATTTGGTTTTCTAGATTGGGATGGATCTTTCTCAACTTTTGTTGGACAAGTTTTTCATTATCTATCATTGGAATAGTATGTTGGATGATGGATGTGTCGTACGTTTTGAGTTCATCGTAATTCCAAGCAAATACACTTTTGTATTGTCTCAAGAGACGAATATATGCTAATTTTTCTTCAGGAGCTAGACCAAGGCCTAGATTGATATTTTGTGGTTTGGTATCAGTTCCTAGATTTACTAATTCATAATTCAAGGTTGAACTTTGGAGTTTTGAATTGGTAGATCTTTTAAACCGATCTTCCAAATCATAAAAATCTTCTAACTTGACTACTGACTTAGGTATGGAATTGTTAATGCTATCATGTTGCAATTGTTGGTCATGTTGGTCTTCGTCAATTATTTGATTGGTATAGGATCCTTTAGATGTGAGGAAACTCACAATATTAGGATCGTAATTGAAAATCCTCCAATTGGTAATGTTATCAGGAATAGATGGCCTAAAAATTAATTCAATTGAAAATCGATCAGGGCTAAAATCTTCTGAAGGAATAAGTTTGGAAGCTACGTTGGCTAAGAGGTCTGTGCTAGCATTCTGGAGTTTGGGAATCGATGAAATATTAAATGATATAAAGTGTTTAGTCAGATCTTGAACTAAAGATTGGTAATGTTTTAAATGACCTGATAAACAATGTATAGGATTACGTACCTGTCTAATTACAATTTCAGAATCTCTGAAAACTTGAAGATATTTGACATCTAATCTGATTGCTTTGTACAATCCTTGGACTAAAGCCTCGTATTCTGTTGTATTGTTGGTACAATCAAATTCGAGTCTGCAGGTTAGCATAGTTTTATCTCCCTCTGGACTTATTAACACGCATCCTGCTCCTACTCCTTCGTTAGACTTAGAACCGTCAAAAAATAATTTCCAAAATAAAGATTTATTTACAGGACTATCTATAAAATTAATACATTTAGAACTATCTCTTTGAGAGAAATTTTCTACTTGAGATAAAAAAAAATGTTCTAAGTAAGGTGAAGTATGATCTTTAAAATTTCCTAGGAAAAAATCTACTGAATATTTGCCAATGATGTTAGAACTATATGCTACTGGTTCATTTTCTCCCTCTAGTTCTATTACTATGTATTTTTTATGTCTTTCCCGCTCAACTTTTATTTGATTTGGTTTACCATTGTAAGGGAGCCACATGTGCGACCAGTTAGTTGCAAAGTATTCATGAAGTTTTTCTGACCAATCTCTGCTAAGAATTAAGCCATAAAATTCTGGAATATCAGCAACTAAAATGTCGATAACTTGACACAGCTTTGGGTTGGATGATAGCCTTATGGTGATCTAATTTAATTCGCCAATCACTTTGACTTGCGAGCGATCTAATTGAACTATAGGTACAGCTGACTTTTGTGGTTGAACGTTCAATTTTGCACATATTGACTTTGGTAAAATATTCCATGAAGCTCCAGAACCCACTAAGCAATTATGCAAATTTTTATTGAAAATTTCATAAGTAAGAAGAAATGGGGGAGAATGAGATCTTGATCTTCCTCCAATTAAGGTGATATCGTTTGGATCAACTTTATTCATCGCATTAATTGGAGGTCTTCCTATGTCATTGGAAGCTTGAGAGATTATAGCGGTAGGAAAAGGTGCAATAGGTACAATATGTAATTCTTTCAAAAGTACCTTTTTCTGGTGTTTTAACTTGCTCAATTTGTAAAGAGTGATATTGGCCTCAGTATTTTTCATGTCTTCTATGATATTATACTCCATTTCATCCGAAACGATTAGTGTTGTAGATGGAGTTGGTGAGTCTGTTTGGACTGGGCTAGTTTGAGTCACTTTAGGTGTCGTTTTCTGGGCTGCGACTTTATCCTTAGTCATTGAGCTTGCGCTTTTTGGCTTAGGGATAGGTTGAGGAGGATCAAGTTGATTTCTGCTGCGAGTACTAACCGGGGATGCCTCTTGATCCTCTTCATCTGGGAGGATGAAATCCCACATACCTTGTAACTCTACAACTTCTTCTTCATCGATATGTTCTTCAGTAGCGATTTCCGCTTCTTCTTTGGATTCAGCACTTGTAATAGCATTAGGGGGTTTGGAATCGGTCGAAGGGTTTCTTTTAAAAGGTCTTTATAGTTTTTTAGAAGAAGTTTCTGCCACTTGTTTCTTAATATCGACCATCTCGTTAGACACGGTCTTCAAAAATTTTTGCAATCCTTCTAAATCGATGGATCTTTCGATTGTTTTTCCTTGGGATCTTCCTTGAGAGAAACCTTCTTGGATTTTCGTTCTTCTATTGCGTTTTTCTTTTCTAAGGCCATAATATGTTTCTCTACTGCTATCACTTCTTTCATATTTTCAACTAAAGTTGTTTTGTTGGCCCTATCAACAAAGATTGCTATGTTTGATGGTAAAGCAGTAATGTGCCATTCACTTCACACCTCTTCACTAGGCTGGGAAGCAGCAGGAATCTTATTTAAGATTTTATTGAAACGTAAATTGAAATCTTTGATAGGTTCTTTTGACTCGGCCCTAAGGTTAGACAGGTCATTGATCAATGTTGCCGTAGACCTATCATCACCAAACTTAGTCAAGAATTGTTCTTGGAAAATCTCCCAACTAGTAATAGATCAAGATGGTAATGAGAAATACCATGATCTAGTTGTTCCTTGCAGAGTATAAGGAAAAAGTTGAACAACAACGTCTTCATTGGTAACTCCATTAAGATTTATGGATAACATAAAGTTATTTATATGTTCTTTTGCTAGCATGCCTGCCTCGGGATTAAAATTAGGCAGCCATTTTCTAGGATGGGTCGGTAACTGACTCAAGGGCGTAGGCATTAGGACTGCCCCTAGGTTATTCCATGGAGATTAGGCCATTGTTGAACTACTAACAGAGGAAAGTGCAGAAGATGATCCCTACGGTTGAGAAGATGAGGATATTATGACTCCAGATGATTGAGAAGAAGATGTGGTAGTTCTAGTGGGCTACTGGACAATGATCTGAAGTGGAGGGGTGGATGGTTGACTTCGCGGTGAAGAGGTTGAGATGGATGATGATGATGAAAGAGTCTCGCTATCTGACCCTTTAGGAGATTTCCTTGCTCTCTTCCTTGTAGGTAGAGGTAACTCGGTTGGCTGAACACTAAATTTTTCACTCTTTAATCTGGTAAGAGGATGAGCAGGGTTATATTGCAAAGTCATGTTGCCTTGAGATTTATCAGATTTTTTAGGAGATATAGAAAATTGCTGAAGTTTGTGAGTCAAAGATTCAACTTCAGGAGGTTCGATAGTAGATGTTTTTGAAATGTCAGGGTTTGTAGCAGTGGCTATTGCTCCAGTGACTTCTAGCTTTGGATTTAAAGATTCTAAATGCAATAGAGAAGTCAGGGAAGATGGTGAGGGCAATTTACTCTCAGAATGGTATTTAGATTTGGATTTACTTTCCATTCACAGTTTGTGGCCCTCCTTATAGCGCCAAATATGTTGAAGCCCCGAAAATTGGGTCTACAACAAGGGGGATACCCACCCGGTCCGGACCTTGGTTAGCAGCTCCTTTTCCGTTTGGTATAGTGGGTTCGACTGGGGATATGGGACCAGTTTCCCAATTTATGTGTGTGTATGTGAAGAATTGATATTTCCCTTATAAAAGTTCCTAAGTGAGATACTATAATTCTAACTCTAATCTAACAACATGTAAATGGTATTCTAATAAGCAGAAATATCTAAGTCTACACTAACCCATGGTGTAATCCTTCTGTTATGTGATCTAAAATGATTTCAGATAACAATTTGTTATAAAGATCATTCAACTGTTATGAGAAAAGAAATCAATATAGGTAAACCACTTCGTATAAAAAGTTAGACAAAACAGTTGTGAAAGGCATATCACATAATAAGCTATTCATACATTAAGCATAAATAAATAGCTATCACCATACAAAAGTGCCAAATGATAACTTAAGCATTCACACATCAATATATAAACAACTGAACTTGAATATCACTTTCAACACAATGGCAGAAATAGTTAAGAGATAGAAGTACCATTTATAACTAGTCCTACTCATGAGCTTCAAGTGATAATGATTTATCACTTTGTAACCCAACATCCACTAAGATTATAGAAATGCAACATCAGTAGCAGATATTAAATACAGATATTGATAAGTCCTATTCCATTCATTCACCAAAACCTCCATAGAGGGTACAAAAGTGCATGTTCTGGGGTGAGTTTTTGAAAAATTTGAGGACCCTTCTCTAAATGCATGAGAAGGGTTTAAATACTACTAACTAAATCTAAAAATAACTTATTACAAAAATGTAGGATGCAGTTTAAATGACCGTCCTCACTTTGGGAAAAAATAAAACAAAATTAAAACTGAAACTGAATCTAAAATTGAAATTACTAACTACTTTTGTATCTGCTCCTTGAAGTCGCACGCATTAAGCATCCGTTTAAGAAGAGTCGATTGACTAATTTCCGATTTTAGCTGTGCTTCGAAAATAGAATCGATAAGAGCTGGCGCCATTTTCTCAGCAGAATTAATGATACACTTGAGGGTCGTCCACTGGCTATGTGGCTTTACAAAGTACATCTAGTAACAATCCCAATTCAACTTGGTTAACCTTTGGATTGATTCTACCTTTTCTTGAGCGTTCTCTTTCCAATCGGCTTGTAGTTGTTGTGTCTTTCGTAGATACTATTTTGAAGATATTCCTGACAAATACCATTGGTTTATGATTCAAGTTTTACTTCTTACCTCTATCATTGCTTTCTTACAAATTTTTGGGCTTACAGGTGACTGAGCAATTAGATGCTTTCCTTTTCAAGAAGTTTTACTCAGTGAGGCACTAATTGCACATCGGAAGCTACCTCCGTTTCTTGATCTGGGCTTCCTTGGTGCGTTTTTCACCTTTTGCACTTTTTCTTTTAGCAGATATAAAGCTCAAAATTTGTAAAAATAATGATTCCATCAACTCTTGACCCTGAGCCTTAAACTGTCTATCTCTGATATCCATGCTATCTAGTATCCATTTAACCATGTCTGTGTATGGAAGAATTCGGGGCCTCGTCGCTATCCTATGTAAGAATGAACAAGCAAGTTCTGTGATGGATGCCTCAGAGGAACTATGTGAGCCTGCAGTAGCCTCGACCTCCATTAATCTGGGATTATCTTCCTCAAGTAGATTGTACATGCCTTCTCAAGTAGCAATACCAACGTCTCTGTTACAGGCAGTGTCTGTATACAAGGGTGCCATTTTCTTCTCTTCAGAACTTAGGGTTTTGCCTTTCTTTCCCATAGTATTCTGCATATTGCTTTGTATCGTTCACTGCTCTTCGTTCCTATAATTTACAAGTGAAGTGATAATAATGATAAGAGAGGTGACGGGAAAGTCTTAAATGCTGAAGATGTATAAAATACACCACCTTAGTTGAAATGACTTCTTGATAAGTACAAAACACTATTTCATTAATGATTGGCAACTAACTCATTTAATTAGTATTAAAGCGCATAACTGGGCCTCAGTTTATGGAAAATA
This sequence comes from Pinus tabuliformis, assembly GCA_031772625.1. Taxonomy (NCBI): domain Eukaryota; kingdom Viridiplantae; phylum Streptophyta; class Pinopsida; order Pinales; family Pinaceae; genus Pinus; species Pinus tabuliformis. Next base: position 918,445,755 of record CM062820.1, read on the forward strand.
CGTTTTTGAACAATGAGCCCAGAAGATCTTTGATGAAGGGATTTTGTGATTTGCTTCACAATATCACAGATCACAACATCGCAGAATCATCATATCATTTGCTTGGTATATCACAAATCCATCATATCACATTATCGCATTATCGCATTTCTGCTTTGCTTCATAATTGCAATATCGCAAATCGCAATATTGCATGAGCGTGGCATATGACAATTTTCGTTAATTTTTTTTTCTGCGAAATGCGATTTGTGATATGCACCATCACATATCGGTAGTTTAAAGTTTTTAACGTAAGCGGTTTTTGATGCATGGGATGCGATATATGTTTGTGGTCCCATATCGCGATCTCGCAGTTTTTAGAATTCAGCTTGCAAGTAGGTACCCTATTATCCTTTTGCGATGCGATATTTCCTAAGGAATAATTCTACTTTATCATAAAACTTAAGCTTTTTAGATTTTTGAAGGGTATTTTCTTAAGTTTTTAATGGTAAGTTTAATTAAAAAAAGGAAATACAAACACTAATTGATTTTTTTACATATTGACTAAGGGTCCCCACTTATTTAGTATTAGTAATAACACTAAATAAGAAGGGGGGTTGTTGTTGGCCACAATAGTACCATGGATAAAGGTATTTGTTCCAGGTATTTAACTCTCAAAGGAGTCGAACCTTCATTTAAATATGGTTAAGGTCCCCTTTAATAGTCGCATGCGGAACGATTTATAGACTAACCAAGTATAATCATTAAGTAATATCAACTTATTGGGCCTCAATTAACCCTTGAGCTTTCACATAAGACTTTCTTAAGCCTTTCATTAAGTTCTTCCTATCGGGACATTAAAATCCCTCATAACCTTCATTAAAGTTAATATCGGACCTAACCACAAACCCTTCCTTAACTTTGGTTATACATAAACCTTAACCCAAAAACCTTTTTCACACATTATTTATATTACACCCCATTTTAATAGAAATATACATAATCTTACTTTTTTTAAACCAGAACTTCTCTTTATCAGAAAATAGAGGAATAACCCGACCAAAACACATAGGCCGGACTTCAAAAATTATAAACCCTCGTTCATAAAGATCGTTAGGTCCACTCATCGGCCCTTTTCATTATCGCAAGTCACTTTACCTTCACCCTTCTCTGATCAAACAACTTCCATATTAATCCTCCATCGTTGATCTACACATAGTAGATTCGGTGGTTCACTCCAACTTCAGATAGACCACAAGTAAGGGGGTTAACCACATGATAGAGCGGTTTTCCCTCTCCACTTTGTTTCCATGCATCATGATATGTATGGAATTAGGCGCTCAATGCTTTATACCACTTACCATTTAGATCTCGCCTGAAATACCACCTATTGATGCGAAACCACTTCCCTCGCGAATTAACTTCCACGCTCTTCCACATGCAATGACCATCGATCTACTCCATCAGATGGTTAAGATGGTTCCTTTAGGTTCCTCTGAGTTTTGATCTCGACCATTCATCTCTAAGATCTAATGGATAATATGTGTTAATACTTCACTTCTCAGCCCTTCCTTTTCGCTTAGATTTTATACCAATTCTTTAGTGTTTTCTCCGTGGTTCAAATTTTTCTTCAGGGTTTCACTTTCTACTTCCACTGCTCAACTTCTCTGACCTTAAATCCTCTGCGAATTCTCACTTCGCTACTTATCTCCAGAGCTTCACTCTGTTTCTTCAATTATATTCTAAGACCTGTGATAATTCCTTTGAATCATTCTCTCCCTCTGCGTATTCTACAGAACTCTGCCTGCAACCCCTGTTACAGAACCTACGAATTCACATATATAATTCAATCATTCAATATACATTCCACACACTTACACAGTTATGGAATAAACCTCTGTATATATAAATATGAACAATTGATTACATTCGAGACTCTCTGTTTCACAACAGGCCTAATCTTCAGTATTAGTGGCCTCTTCCTTCACTCTACTCGTAGCTTACATTTATACCAAAAAGGATCTTTTGAACTAATTCTGGTTCCAATCCTAAATCTACTGAACTGACTCCTAAATCCTCGATGTCCACTTCTAACTTCATTTAATTCCCAAGAACTCTCTCTAGTTCCTCGAATCATGAAACTACCTAGAGAGTTATAATTGACTTCAAACACTCTCATCATTATTAACCACTCATGTTCTTCTTTATTCGAGAGAATTTACGAACAAACTCACACAACTAATTAATTCCTATTCTATCCACATAAAAGCTTGAATATTACATTAATTCAACACTTAGTACACTAACTTCTCTAAAACACATGACTCCCTATGTCTATTAAAATACAATGATTTTCCTTGGGTTGAATGCTCCTGCATCATCTTCACACAACCTTGTCATACCTTAAAACATTTACTGCTCTTATACCACTTGATCCATTAATGAAAAAGGTATTATAGACTTTATGTGAATTCTCTTATGTTACTTAGTGCAACGGATCGAAAATATTGCAAATAACATAAACACATAAACAAGTTGAAAACTCATTCAAACACATCAACACAACAAAATTTAATAAAGGAGTTCACCAGACATCCTGGCTACGTCTCCTGGTCCTTTCACTTCCAGTGCTGACCTCTTTATTTTGTCTTCAAAATGTTGTTACAGGCATGAGCTCGAAAACAGAGTCTCAAATAAGAAAATGGACCTCACCACTACATTCAGCTCAAAATGTTTAGTCAAACAAGTATAAACTTGACCATATTTCACCACTGTGACCTCCAGACCCCCTAGAATGGTCCAAAACCACCTCTGCCCCTGCAAAACCACTCTCTATTTGGAAAAAACCACCTCTGCCTGCATAAAACCACCTAAATCTGCATGCTGGTGGTATGGCGGGTTCGAAACCTGCAAATGTTTTAATAAAAAATTGTTCAGCTTTGTTTCAAGCCCAAACATGTAACATGTTGGTTAGTGAAGGTGTGTTAAGGTGTTGCATATATATGGTTTTGGAAGGTCGAGGGTTCGAAACCCTCGGCTGACCATTTTACCATTGCTTATGTTGTTACAATGTATATGCGATATGGTATGGTTGTTTTGTTGGTTGACACCTTAGTTGTATGGTATGATATACCATGTGTTGTTTGGAATTACGGTGAATGTGGGATATTTCAAGCTCTATGATAACCATAACGTCAAAGGTCCGGTAGTAGTGGGGTTGACCCTAGCCATCTGGCCTTTTTTCGGTGAATATCCCGATACACAACAAATAAAACTTGATCACTTCTGGTACCAAGGCCTGTTGTAGCTCATTGGGTGAGCTAGTTCTGGCGAAAAAATTACCATTGTGGGAGGTTAGGGGTTTGATCTTCCTTGATCCCCAAAATTTTGGAAATAAGGCCAAATTGGGCAAAATCTGAGCTGCCACGTGTCAACACCGGATTGGCCCATATGAACCAATCACAATATGCCATGTCACCTCATCTGCTAACATCATCCAGGACATGTGGCTCATTCCCAGGTTGACATGTGTCCCTACTAATGTTGACCGTTGACCTTTGACTTTTGACTTTTTTGACCTAATTTTCCATAAACTTTGATTGGCTCTAACTTCTTCATCTCGAATTGGATTTACGCTTCGTTCACACCATTGGAATTGTATCGAAGAGCACTTTGACTTGATCCCACTTTCATCTGCATTTGAAGACTTTCATCCAGGGGAAAAATTGGATCCATTTTGGATCATTCCCCAAAGATTCTTAGTGTATGAACCTGAGCTATGATACCATTTGTAACACTACATAAACAATTTATGGAAATAAATATATAAAAGTAAAAAAAATGTAAATATCTTAAAGGTTGAGTCATAATTAATTGCACCCTGAATTTGTTGTGATTGATTATATTTAATACAATATGGTAAACAAGGTTCATGCCGGGTCACAATTACTCTTTACATGGCTTCTGGATGGTATTGATATCCAAGACCGGACCTCAGTTAATTGTTACCTTTGCCCTATTACATGTGGCATGAGAAAGACATATATCGCTGCATGTATCCATCAGAGGGTTGGTTTCAACTATGACAGTTGGCTCGATCTGCTTCTGTTGATTTATGCAAGTTGATCTGACGATGGCATGGGGTTATGGTTTTACCATCTACCCAATTCTCTCGCGTCGAGCAAATTGTGGTTTCATTTGTTTTTGGGATTTTTGTTTTCACAGCTTTGCAATGATGTTGGCCCTTGGTGGCTTCAGGTTAGTTCATGCCCATTTCTGCTACACGCAATGGAGAGTTCTAACATAACCTCACTAGAAGGTATCCTAAACCCCTCGACCCTATTCAACTCTAGTTTTATAACCTGATGTAGTTGTATTTTTGCTTTAGTATCTCCTCTGGTTCAGTGTCTAACTGGCTACTGCCACCATCCAGGGATGGCTCAATGGCTTTAGGATTCTGTGGAAGGTAGCCAAAACCAAATTTGACTTCTGGAATGTGAGCATGCTATTTTTTTTTGTGTCTTCCTTAACTTAATTCCATTGGTTTCTTGTGGATTCTTATTCCCCATTTGGCTAACAAAATCATCTTATAGGAATTCAAGGTGGGCCACCATCTACTGTAGTTCTCGAGTCCTAGGTATGAACCGCATCTTCTCGGCATCACTTGAGACTTTATTTAAAAGCAGGTTTGGACTTGAATTGGGTTCTGAGGTTGTTGTCACTTGTTTGCAAGTATCCTATGTATCACACTACGGCTGGTTTGTTATTCACGTGGTTAAGACAACATTATTCGTATTTATTTTAAGAGCTTATGGACATTCATTTATGTTTACAGTTCAGAAATCCCTCTTTGATTGATTAGATGTTTACCAATCATATGGTAATTTATATTATGGAAGAATTGTTTTCTGCGTAGAGGCTTCACGCCAAACCTTATGGAGCCAGACCATTATTTGGATGTATACGTTCATTGGTTATGTTTTGCGCATGACGTTAACATTGGTCTTGAACTATTTGTTATGAGTTTCGACAGAGGATTTACATGGGTATTTTTCTCTGAAAGAAAATGTTGAAGCATGGACATTTATTTATAAATGATGCCATTAATTTCTAGACCCAAGAGTTTCGGTTATTTAATGATTGTGACATTTCCAGGCCGATGAGCCACTTCTGCCACCATGGGATTAATTTATGTTTTAAAATTACAATCCTTTATTTTAGATTGAAGAACTCTATTTAAGCTCAGTCCTTCGTTTTTTTATAAAGAATGAATTTTCCCTGTATTGGTATATTCTTTACCGTTTTCTCCTTGTAATGATTTGTAAAGGTCCATTTTTTATTCTATTCCTTTAAAGGTAATAGTTGAATGAATAGATAGTTATTTCTAGTTATTCGGAAATGTTTCCCTTTTGTAGCTCATTTCTTCTTCTGAAAATTTCGTACTTGGTGTCATAGAAGTCTATTTTAACAATTTCAAGGATTTGTGTGTATCTATTTGTTATAGTAAAATAACTAGACCACGTATCACTTGTATGTAGAATTTAATATCTGTTCTGCTGAATGTAAGCATTTCCATTTTTCTTTGTCCTAAATGTACTTCTATGCACTTTTCATCTTTAATTAAGTCCCTCAGTCCATTAGTATTCCTTTATATTCAACCAGCATATCATAATTATAGATTTGAATTACTTATCTATTAAAAGACTTCTAATCATGCATCTTTTATCTTCTCTCGAAAGTCTCGCCACCCAGTCGTGAGTCTACAAGTTACATCCAGACTCTCCCCCAGAGCACTTCCTTCTTGTCACAGTTGAAATGAGTCCAGCTATAGTTGGGTACCTTGGGCCTCAGGACTCACAGTCAAGCCGAGCCTCAAGTCAAGTCCTGTACCTTGCAGACTGTTATTGGGTATTCTTCCAATTGGCCTATTTCACCGAGCTCACCGAGCTCAAGGATGTACCCCTATCTGGACTCCTTCCCCATATATATTCCCCCAGGAGGACATGAGTAATTATCTCTTTTTAATTGTTTCTTTTAACTATTTCAAATAGTTTTGTTATAATACCTTAACTCCTAATTGTCCATTAATTAGGTAACAAAATATATCCTCGAGCCTCAGTCATTTATCATTTTATCAACATAAAGTAATAAAACTAATGCAGTAAAAGGTAAAATAAAACTTAGTAACCAGAGTAATTGTTTTTGCAACTTGGGGTGTTACATCCAGTATGAGGCACATGTAAGTATGTCATTGTCCTAAAAAATAATAAAAATAATTTTTGCTAGTGTCAACCAAAACCAAAAAAAAAAAAATTAAATAATCATATAAATAAACAATTAAAAATCTACAAAAGATCATTTTACATTCTAGTGTTTCACTTTCATTCTACTTGGTTCTTTGATATTTCACTTTCACTCTTCAAATAATAAATAAAATATTTTCATGTCTATCTTAAATAATATAATTTTATAGAGATAAGGTAATAAAAAAAATTATATTTTAGTATGAACTCTCTCTCTTTCTATTATGTGTGTATTAATGTTTACCTTAGTAAAATATTTCAATGCTTGAAAGGAAAAAAAATTAAAGATAAAATAATGTAGTTACTTCTTAATAAGAGGAAAATGTGTAACTCATTTAATTTTTAATATAAAACATTAATAATGGTAAAATATTAATAAATACAATATAAACAATGAAAAATTACCACTATAAATCTATCTTAATCATATATATATATATATATATATATATATATATATATATATATATATATATATATATATATATATATATATATATATATATATATATATATATATATATATATATTTTGCTGAAGCAAGAGTCCTTCCTTCTTTCTCATTAAGCCAGAAAATAAATTACATAATGTACAACCATCCACAAGGCACTGTGGACCCCTGAAAATTTATGTGCTAACTCCCAAAGGCATGAACCCCCAATCTTACAATTATAATCTCCAAACCCTTAGAATACAAACAAAGTTCGGGAAAAATGGTCAGAAGAACGTGCGAAAATCCACGAATCCTCCCATGCATCTACTCACCAGACTAGCATCTTTAATCATAACTGTCCATTCTCCATGCTCAATCCATTGATAGAGGAAGAAATCACACTATGAAGTCGTTCGGTGATCAACGACCCAGCCCCACCAAACTGCACGATCATTCCTATCCATTGATTCGCCCAACTAAATTCGACGGTTGAGAAAAATATCGCACGGTACAAGGGAACCGAACATTAGCGTGAGATGAGGGTGCTTTTTGTTCTCGCGCCCCTGCCGTGTGTAGGGAGATGAGTGGAATCGCCCCCAACTCGCGAAAACCACTTCTCGCTTGAGAGTCATGAGATCAACTGAAAACCACCAGGGGAGCAGTTTTGCATCCCGAAAGGGGAAATGTAGGGTATTGCAGCCACCAGAAAAGTTAGGATTCCAGTCCCTCACATCCTTAAATCTACGCCTGAACCTGAAACCATGGAATGTGTTGATCCTTCCCCCTGGTCGACCAACCGAAAAACTAAGAAATCTGAGCAACATACTCTGGGGATTTCTGAAATCATAATTACTAGGGCCACTGAAGCCAACAGTGGCTTGCCTCCCACCTAAGACCTGTCTGATAAAAAAGTAGTGGATCATAAAGAGATCAAGTCATTAACAACTTGCCTCCTTGGCTCTGTTTCGAAACACCTCCTTGTCCTCTTCCGCTTCGTCGTAACAAGGTGTTTTTATTTTGCGCTGAGGCAACTCCTTCCAACCCATTGAAACTATACATTCAATACATCTCACACCTTGGTTGGCCAGAATATCCACTAGTTTTTTGGCCTTTCTGCGTACATGGCTGAAACTTACCGTGCGATGTCCTTGGAGGTGACCCTGAATTCTTTGGAAAACCTGGATTAGCCTCCAGTGTTCTGAGACTTTCTTCGGCACCATTCCACAACTAATACTTTTGACTGAGTTAATGATTAACTCAGAGTCAGCTTCTATAATCACATTTAGGTAGTTATCCTGCTTCAGAAAATCTAAACATTACTCCATAGCCATTAACTCCGCCATGTTGTTAGTGTCTCTACCTAAATGGTAATGGAAGATGAAGAGAATGCTTGCTTCTTCATCCCTTAAAACCCCTCCAAAACCAACAATACCTGGGTTTCCTTTTGAAGCCCCATCAATGTTGTATTTCAAAAACCTTTCACGGGAGGATGCCAGAAATCCTTCTCAGTTTCCATTATGATTACTTTCTTATCCAAGCCCTGAGGAATAAGCCCCTACATACCCAACTGACTGAGAATTTTCATTTCAACCACTAAGGGTGTATTTTTAAGGTGATTACGCATAGTGGTGCCAAATGTCTCCTTAAGCTATTTCAAGATCTGCTCAAACAGTCGATGAGAGGGATTCTTTTAATTTTTGAATATTTTCTTGTTCCTTTCTTTCCAAACATTCCAAATAATGAAGCTTGGCATTAGAGCCCAAGTAGAGCTAAGAAATTCATAATCCAAAAAGTTTCTTCTCCAATTGTTTAGGGTATTAATGATACTCCCGTTGTCCCTGTCAGTTTGTTGAAAAATGGTGGCAAAAGTGTCCCATAACCTGGAGGTGAAAATGCAGCTATTGAGTAGATGTTCCATTGTCTCCACTTTAGCTTCAAAGAGCTAGCATCTCAAAGGCCCCAGAACACCCCTATTCCTAATATTATCCCAAGTCAAAATTTTCTTATGGTGAACGAGCCACATGAAGAGTTTGATATTCATACACCCTTGGTTCCTCCATAGTTTCTGCGAGCGCCTATATGGAACATGGGAATCCAGCACAAGGAGAATACCTTTTGCTTCCTTAAGAATAAAGGTGCCCTCTTTATTGTTGCCCCATATTAGTTGGTCCTACCCCCCGCTATTACTAAAATCATCCTTTGTTCCAACATTTTGATGAGTGCCTCTGCTTTTTTTTTCAAGGGGCTATCATCCCTGCAATCTATGTTTCTGCCAGTTCTACACTTTCCTGTTTTGTGAGTATGATCCCAAAAATATTTTACCTTAGTTAATCCTTGGGTGTCTATCTCGTACTTAAGGCACAAAAAGTCCTCTTTTAACAGTGTTGGTTCTTGTTGCCATTTGTCCTCCCATAATAGTGCTAGATCTCCCTCTCTGATTTCCCAGAAGCTATTTTTTGTACTAAGCCTTTGTTCTCCTATCCCTTATTCCAGATGTATGAGCCCTTTATATTTCCAGACATCCTTATAAGATCATTAGTTTGTCAAGAGCTAGCAAATTTTTCTTTCCAGATACTTGCCCATTGATCTGATGGATTTTTAACCCAATGCCACCATAGTTTGGCCCCTAAAATGTTGCTCAGAATCTCGAGATCATCCAAGCCTAGGCCTCCATGGTTCTTGGGTCTACAGATTTTTTCCCATGATACTAAGGCCCATTTCTTACTTGTCTCCTCCTTACCCCAAAGAAAGTCTCTTTGGATGGTTTTGAATTGATGTAAGACTCCATTTGGTGCTGGGAGTCCTGATAGCTTGAAAACTGGGATTGATTGAAGCACGGCCTTTGTAAGAACCAACCTACCAGCCAGGTTTAATGACCTGATGGTCCATTTTTTGACTCTATCCTACATCTTATTAACCAATGGTTCTCAATGCTCTTGTGCAAAGGTTTGGCAGTTAGAGGAATTCCCAAATATATTGAAGGGAGAGAGTCCCTTTGAAAGCCTATAATTCTGGAGATATTTCTCTGAATAGCAATCTTGGTAATAAAGAAAAAGACTTTTGATTTGGAGAGATTAACTTCCAAGCCTGTAGCCATGGCAAAGTCATTCAATATTTCTTTGTACGCTAGAGCTTCTTTGAGTGTGGGGATTCCCTGTAACATGGTATCATCTACAAATTGTTGATGAGTCAATGCCTAACCATTTTCAGTTAGTTGTAGGCCTTTAATCTTACCTGTTACTTTAGCACACTTGATAGATCAACCAAGTCCTTCCATCATGACGATGAAGAGAAAGGGGGAGAGCAGATCTCCCTGCATGAGGCCTCTTGAAGGAATAAAAGTCTCAGAGAGATATCCATTAACCAATATTGACAATCTAGAGGAAGTTACCAGGGCCATAACCCATCTGAGCCAGTTATGATCAAATCTAGAAGCAATGAGAACTTTCCTGATATAAGTCTAGTTCATCTTATCATAAGCCTTGGCTATGTCCAATTGCATGATCATTCCAGCCTCTCTCTTTCTAGTCAATGAGTGCACCACCTTGTGAGCTTGAATGATGTTATTTAGAATTTGTCTGTCTTCCATATAACCAGATTGTTCCATAGAAACTAGTGTAGGAAGTAGAGGTTTGAGTCTGTTGACCACTACCTTAGATACTATCTTGTATACCACATTACATAAATCTATGGGCCTATAACTATATGGTGTTTGAGCGTTGTCCTATTTAGGGATTAGGGGAATTGAAGGAGGTATTGAGCACCTTCAAAATAGTTATGTTCAACCTAGAATACTCCACTACATTCAAAATATCATGTTTAAAAATATTCCAGTAAGCTTTAAAAAAATCCACATTAAAACCATTAGGGCCTGGAGCTTTTCCATTCTACATATCTTTGAGGACCTCAGTGACCTCCTCTTCAGTTACTGGTCTGTTAAGGTTGAAATTTTCCTCTCTAGACACTAGCTTAGGTATATGTCTAGTCAAGTCCCTGATAAAATTCTCTCTATCTGAATTGGTTTCCTGAGCTATGCCTCGGAAGTGTTGAACTAACACAGCTTCTATATCCTCATGGGAGATAAGAAGATTCCCATCCTCGTCCTTGATCGAAGAGATCCTGTTGTGAGCTCTATTCGCCATGGTGGATCTGTGGAAAAATCTAGTGTTACGCTCTCCTTCTTTTAGCCATTGAACTCTAGATTTTTGTCTCCAAAATATTTCCTCTTGTTTACACAAATTCTCCCAATCTTGATGATGTTTATCAACTTGATCACTTTTGACTTTATCAAAGCCTTCCGTGATCAGGGCTTGGTTGAGTTCCTGCATTTTGTTTTCAACAGATTTTTTTTCCAGCAAAATTATTGCCAAAATCATTCTTGTTCCAATCTTTAAGCCTGAGCTTGATGTGCTTTAATATTTTGTATAAAAGGAACATTCTTGTTCACTGAATTTGCAAATATTCTGACCACCATTTTTCAATATTGCTGATGAATTCTGGGAGGGAAAGCTAGATGTTCTCAAATCTGAAAGGTCTGTTCCTGGGAGTAACTTTGCCCTGGATCTCCAGTTGAACCAGCCAGTGATCTGAACCTCCAAAGGGGAGAACTCTTGCTATTATTTCCTTGTCTATGAGCATAAGGTCCTCTGAAATAATGAATCTATCTAACTTGGAGGCTACATGAGACTCTCCTCCTCTTTTATTGTTCCAAGTAAAAAGGCCATTGTTTGTATCAGTGTCAACTAACTTCATATTATCTGTAAAGGTTTGAAATGCTAAAGAGTCTTTACTTAGAGCTCTGGTTCCCCCTTTTTTCTCCAAAAGTGATTTGATCATGTTGAAGTCCCCTCCCATGATCCAAGGTATTCCTACATGTCTGTCCCTGAGATCCACAAGGGAATCTAGAAACCTGAGTTTGTCATCCAATCTTTGAGGGCCATAAACATTCGTGACCAGGAAGGTATCCATGTCTCCTACAGGCTGAATAACCATTGATAAATAATTCCAAGATGCCTCAGCATCTATTATGCCATTTTTTTGGGGGTTCGAAAGAGTGAGTATGCCCCTTGCTGTATTCCTAGCTTTGACTTCTAGAAACTCAAATCTACTTAGCGATTTGCTACATATTTGTCTTAACTTTTGAATGAAACATTTCGTTTCCTGGATAAATATTATATCTAGATCTGCTTGTTTCATTCTATTACTGAGCATTCTCTATTTTCTTTTACTACCTAGACCCCTAATATTCCAAGATGTAAATTTCATAATTAAAGATATGTAAAAGAGTAGCTGGCTACGTCTTTCATCTTACCTGAATCTATCATTAGCTTTCCACATTCCATCAATAGCTCATTCTACTTTTTCTTGGCTATTTTCTTTCCGGGATTTCTAGGTGTTAATCCTGGTGTAGTTTTCATCGTTTTCACACCATCGTTACCCATCCTGTCAATGTTTTTCTCCTCTCCAACCCGTTAGCATGATCTTTCCATAAAAACAACTGCTATATTCTATTAAACTCCTCTTGATGTAACGATTCAACCCCTCCTGTGGTTCCTTGTATCAAGAACCCTTCCAGATCTAGGTGTTCCATATCAATCTAATCTCCTGTAGCTCGTGGTCCTCCAATTCCATCTCACTATGGGACATTTCCTGGTCCATCTCCAGTTCTACATCGCTTATCATAGTCTCTTTCTGTTTCTCAATATCATGTGTGTGTTCACGGTCTTCTTCTTTCTCCTTCTCCCCAGTACTTCCTCCCATTGCTTGATCTACCTTTGTTACCTCTTCATCCTCTTCAAGAACTTGGAACTTGTTTAGATTGACCTATTGCCCTTCATTTTGATGTTTCTTTGGCCCTCTTTTGCTGCCTTTTCCTCTATGTACCACTTTGTGAAAGCTATCATTGTCTTTCATTGTATTAGCTTTCCTCTTGTTCTCTACTTTGCTGAGAGGGCAACCTCTAAATAGGTGCCCATGGTCATGGCATCTATGACATCTGAATGGAATATTCTCATAGTCTACTGTTTGCACCCATTCTTCATCAAAATCTTTCAAGATTACCTCATCCAGAAGAGCTCCAGATAGATCCATCTCCACACATATCCTTGCAAAGGAAGTATATTTTCCCCTTCTTGTGGCTTCAGAAGCTTTGACAAAACACCCTAATTTATTGCCTATGGCAGCTAACGATTCAGTTTGCCAGTAATCAAGAGGTAGAGAATAGAGTCTTACCCAGACCGGGACCAAAGTAAAAGTCTCACGCTCCGGGACAAAATTCATCATCCATGGCCGCATATAGAGGCCTGCTGCTACATAGAAGTAGGGCCCTCCTTCAAACACTCTGTCTTTATCTTCAATATTTGTGAAGACCACAGTGAAGAATCACTTTGACCCATCTTAATGATATATTTACCAAGCACTTGGAATGATTAAATCTTTTAACGTGGAAATATTTTTGCAAGTTTGAAATTTGATTTGTGTGAGCCCGTGTTGAGCCAAGAGGCTCATTCTACAATCCAAGATGAAAGACATGTGTAAGTATGTCACGTTCTCAAAAAATAATAAAAATTATTTTAAGTATTTTCAAGAAAAAAAAATTAATGAAATAACCATATAAATAAATAATTAAAAATAGAAGAGAAGCTCATTCTACAATCCAATATGAGGAATTTTCGGTAATATCAACCAAAAAAATAAAAAATAAAATAACCATATAAATAAATAACTAAAAATAACTGAGAGGCTCATTCTAGAATCCAATATGAGGGACATGTAAGCATGACATTGTCTTCAAAAATAATTAAAATAATTTTCACTAATTTCAATGAAAACAAAAATAAAAATAAAAAAAATAACCATATAAATAAACAATTAAAAATTCTAGTGTTTCGCTTTCATTCTACATGGTTCTTTGATATTTCACTTTCACTCTTGAAATAATAAATAAAATATCTCCATGTCTATCTTAAATAATATCATTTTATAGAGATAAAATAATTCAAAATAAATCTATTTCAGTATGAACTCTCTCTCTTTCAATTATGTGTATTAATGTTTATCTTAGTAAGATATTTCAATGTTTCAAAAGAAAAATAATTAAAGATAAAATAATGTGATTACCTCTTAATAAGGGGAGAACGTGTAACTCATTAAATTTTTAATATAAAATATTAGTAATGGTAAAATTTTCAAAATTACAATATAAACAATGAGAAATTACCACTATAAACCTATCTTAATCACATATTTACCAAGCACTTGAAATGATTAAAGTTCTTGGTATGTAAATATATTTGATGTTTCAATTCTTGTTCTACAACATGTCTAATTATGTCACGTCCTTAAAAGAAATAAAAAATATTTTCGCTAATGTCAACCAAAACCAAAAAAAATAAATAAATAACCATATAAATAAATAATTAAAAATTAAAGAGAGGCTCACTCTACAATCCAGTATGAGGGACATGTGTAAGTATGTCACGTCCTCAAAAAATAAAAATAAAAATTTCCCCTGATGTCAACCGAAACAAAAAATAAATAAATTAAATAACCATATAAATAATTAATTAAAAATCACTGATAGATTCATTCTATAATCCAATATGAGGGACATGCAAGTATGTCATTGTCTTCAAAAATAATGAAAATATTAAAAATAAATTTTTCTAATGTCAACTAAAACAGAAAGGAATTAAAATTAAATAACCATATAAATAAACAATTAAAAATCTACGAGAGACTCATTTTACATTCGAGTATTTCACTTTCATTCTAATTGGTTCTTTGATATTTCACTTTCACTCTTCAAATAATAAATAAAATATTTCCATGTCTATCTTAAATAATATAATTTCATATAACTTTATAGAGATAAAATAATTAAAAAAAAACTATTTCAGTATGAACTCTCTCTCTTTCTATTATGTGTGTATTAATGTTTACCTTAGTAAAATATTTCAATGATCAAAAAAAATAATAATTAAATATATAATAATCTAGTTACTTCTTAGTTAGAAGAAAATGTGTAACTCATTTAATTTTGAATATAAAATATTAATAATGGTAAAATATTCAAAAATACAATATAAACAATGAAAAATTACCACTATAAATCTATCTTAATCACATATTTACCAAGCACTTGAAATGATTAAATCTCTTGAGGTGTAAATATTTTTTCAAGTTTGAAATTTGATCTGTCTCAGAGCTTGTTCTACAGTACAGTATGAGAGATATGTGTAAGTATGTCACGTCCTTGAAAACAATAAAAATAATTTTCGCTAATGTCAACCAAAAAAAAAAAAACCATATAAATAAATAATTAAAAATAACTAAGAGGCTCATCCTACAATCCAGTATGAGGGACATGTAAGTATGTCAGTGTTCACAAAAATAATAAAATTAATTTTGGCTAATGTCTACCCAAAAAAAAAAATTAATTAACCATATAAATAAACAATTAAAAATCTACAAAAGACTCATTTTACATTCCAGTGTTTCACTTTCATTCTAATTGGTTATTTGATATTTCACTTTTACTCTTCAAATAATAAATATATATATATATATATATATATATATATATATATATATATATATATATATATATATATATATATATCTATATCTATATCTATATCTATATCTATATCTATATCTATATATATCTATATCTATATCTATATCTATATCTATATATCTATATATATATATATATATATATATATATATATATATATATATATATATATATATATATTTCAGTATGTATTCTCTCTCTTTCTATTATGTGTGTATTAATGTTTACCTTAGTAAAATAATGCAATGCTCGAAAGGAAAAGAAATAGAAGTAAAATAACGTAGTTACTTCTTAATAAGAGGAAAATGCGTAACTCATTTAGTTTTTAATATAAAACATTAATAATGGTAAAATATTAAAAAATACAATATAAACAATGAAAATCTACCACTATAAATCTACCTTAATTGCATATTTACCAAGCACTTAAAATGACTAAACCTCTTGACGTGTAAATATTTTTCCAAGTTTGAAATTTTATCTGTTTCACCTCTTCCCGAGTGGAGAGGCTTGTTCTACAATCCACTATGAAAATAATTTTAACTAATGTCAACGGAAACAAAAAAACAAAAATTAAATAACCACATAAATAAATAATAAAAAATAGAAGAGAGGATAATTCTACAATCCAGTATGAGAGATATGTGTAAGTATGTAACATCCTCAAAAAATAATAAAAATAATGTTAGCTAATGTCAGCTAAAAAATAAATAAATTAATAGCCATATAAATAAATAATATTCTACAATCCAGTATAAGGGACATATAAATATGTCGTTTTTCTCAAAATTAATAAAAATAATATTCCATAATGTCAACGAAAACAAAGAAAAAAAACAAAAATTAAAATAACATATAAATAAACAATTAAAAATCTACAAGAGAATAATTTTACATTCCAGTGTTTCACTTTCATTCTAATTGGTTCTTTGATAGTTCACTTTCACTCTTCATATAAAAAATAAAATATCTCCATGTCTATCATAAATAATATAATTTTATATATCTTTATAGAGATAAAATAATTCAAAACAAATCTATTTCAATATGAACTATCTCTCTTTGTATTATGTGTGTATTAATGTTACCTTAGTAAAATATTTCAATGCTCAAATGGAAAAAATAATTAAAGAAAAAATAACATAGTTACTTCTTAATAAAAGGAAAATGTGTAACTCATTTAATTTTGAATATAAAGTTAATAATGGTAAAATATTCAAAAATACAATATAAATAATGAAAAATTACCACTATTAAATATATCTTAATCACATATGTACCAAGCACTTCAAATGATTAAATCTCTTCACGTGTAAATATTTTTTCAAGTTTGAAATTTGATCAGTAGTCTCAGCTCTTGTTATTTTTTCAAGTGTGAAAGTTGATCATTCTCAACTCTTGTTCTACAATCCAGTATGAGGGACATTTGTAAGTATGCCATGTCCTTAAAAACAATAAAAATATTTGTTTATAATGTCAACCAAAACCAGAAAACAAAAATTAAATAACCATATAAATAAATAATTAAAATTAACTGAGAGGGTCATTTTAGAATTCGGTATGAGGGACATGTAAGTAAGTCCTTATCCTCAAAAATAATAAAAATAATTTTGGCTAATATCAATCAAAACAAAAAAATAAAAATTAAATAACGATATAAATAAACAATTAAAAATCTTGGAAGGTTTCACTTTCACTTTCATTCTACTTGGTTCTTTGATATTTCACTTTCACTCTTCAAATAATAAATAAAATATTTCCATGTCTATCTTAAATAATATAATTTTATATAACTTTATAGAGATAAAGTATATATAGAGATAAAGTGTGTGTGTTTGTGTGTGTGTGTGTATATATATATATATATATATATATATATATATATATATATATATATAGATATATATATTCCAGTATGAACTCTCCCTTTCTATTATGTGTGTATTAATGTTTACCATAGTAAAATATTTCAATGCTCCGAAGGAAAAAATAGTTAGTTACATTTTAATAAGAAAAAAATGTGCAACTCATTTAATGTTTAATATAAAATATTAATAATGGTAAGATATTCAAAGATACAATATAAACAATGAAAAATTACCATTATAAATCTATCTTAATCACATATTTACGAAGCACTAGAAGGGATTAAATCTCTTTACTTGTAAATCTTTTTTCAAGTTTGAAATTCATTTGTCTCAGCTCCTGGTAGATTAGTGGTTAAAATGGATCTATAGTGGTTCTACAATAGTATGAGTGACGTGTAAGTATGTGAGGTCCTTAAAAACAATAAAAATAATTTTAGCTAATGTCAACCAAAACTAAAATTAAATAACCATATAAATAAATAATTAAAAATAACTAAGAGGGTCATTCTACAATCTAGTATGAGGAACATGCAAGTATGTCATTGTCCTAAAAAATAATAAAAATAATTTTCACTAATATCAACCAAAACAAAAAAATAAAAATTAAATAACAATATAAATAATTAATTAAAACTAAAAATCTACAAGAGACTCATTTTACATTCTAGACTTTCACTTTCATTCTACTTGTTTTTTTGATATTTCAATTTCACTTTTGAGATAATAAAAAAAATGTCCATGTCTATCTTAAATAAAATAATTTTATATAACTTTATAGAGATAAAGTAATTAAAAAAATCTATTTCAGTATGAACTCTCTCTCTTTCTGTTATGTGTGTATTAATTCTTACCTTAGTAAAATATTTCAATGCTCCAAAGGAAAAAATAATTAGTTATTTCTTAATAAGAGGAAAATGTGTAACTCATTTAATTTTGAATACAAAATTATTAATAATGGTAAAATATTCAAAAATACAATATGAACAATGAAAAATTTCCACTATAAATCTATCTTATCACATATTTACCAAGAACTAGAAGGGATTAAATCTATTGAAGTGTAAATCTTTTAGCTCTGTGGGTAAAATGGATCTATACTGGTTCTACAATCCATTATGTGGGACATCTATAAGTATGGCCGTTGGTTAGAAACAATAAAATAAAAATTCGATAATGTCAACCAAAAAAATAAATTAAAGAACCATATAAATAAATAATTAAAAATAACTAATAGTACAATCCAGTATGAGGGACATGTTAGTATGTCATTGCCCTCAAAAATAATAAAAATAATTTTCGGTAATGTCAACCAAAATAAAAAACAAAAATTAAATAAACAATTCAAAATCTATCAAACTCATTTTACATTGCAGTGTTTCACTTTCTTTCTAATTTGATTCTTTGATATTTCAATATGAACTCTCTCTCTTTTTATTATGTATGTATTAACGTTTACATTAGTATAATATTTCAATGCTGGAAAAGAAAAAATAATTAAAGATAAAATAATGTAGTTACTTCTTAATAAGAGGAAAATATGTAACTCATTTAACTTTTAATATAAAATATTAACAGTGGTAAAATATTCAAAAATACAATATACACAATGAAAAATTATCACTATAAATTTATCATAATCACATATTTACCAAGCACCCGAAAAAATTAAATTTAAAAAAAAATAAATTTCTTCAAATATAAATATTTTTTAAATATAAAAATTAATCCATTTTAATTTTTAGTAAATCCATCATTAAAATAAATATATACTGATTTCTTAACACATTTCACCCTACAAATCTATATTACATAACTATAGGGAAACGGACTTCTGAATCGCTGCGTTGCGGTATAATAATTACTCTCTCAGCACATGCACGCATTGCTACTCCTATATACTGGGATGGATCAAAACTCAACTTCACCGTATACTGGAAATTTTGGTGGAATGTCTGGCGTGCTGCTGCTGGGAAATTTGTTACTTGGTCAATGAATACTGGCTAACAATAGCGCATTCCATTTTCATATTTTCATATCGTTTATTTGAACTATATTTATTAAAATAAATTTGAATTTGAATTTAAATTAATTTAACATAATAAGTTCAAAATTTTAATCAAACATTTTGAATTAAAAAAAATATATATATATTCATCTTAATCTTTTTAAAAAGAATATTTTTATTCCTTTTTTTCTAAATTTATTTTGAATTAAAAATCATATTTCCTAATTTAAACATTTATTTATCTAAAATATTCATAATAATAAATACAAATACATTTAGAAAAATATATAATAACTTAAAAGAATCAGTCACTCCTTTTAAAATTACCTCGCAAATTTTTCAGTGTAGCAAATTATTTCTTTACCTGTTTTCTCGGCTATTAGGTGGTAAACTGGTAAACATTCGATTTTTAAACTTTTCCATTTAACTATGATTTTTTAAACTTTCGCATTTCAGAGTGATTTTTAAACTTGTAAATTTCTCATTTCACGATGCTTTTTTGTTGCTGATTGTTCTTATTGAATGGACAGTCGTCCGTCTGGTAAACTGCATAACCTTTATGAATTAAACCTGAGAAACGAATCGAATTTGGACAAATAATACAGTATTCGTATCAGGAATAATTAACTTATTTTAACAAATTTGTGGAAATTTTATTTATCTCAAAATTGTTATTTCAAAACTCTTATGTTTTGCTAATGGCAAATCGCTTGATCCTTACATGCTCTTTAAATAAACGTTTTGGTTGTTCGGTTTAAGTGATTTTTCAAATTCATAACATTTGACAAAAATTGTAGCAGGAAGCAAAATGAGTGAAAGGGTGAATAAACAATATGCATGTCCTGTCGTTCTGTAAATGTACTAAGTTCGGAAAAAATCTATGGTCACTTTGCCTGTTCGTGGGGCTGGTGACACTGCAGTAAATCAATATGTTAATCCATCCAATTACATTATTTTGATCGGGTTCATGTTTTCGATGGCATATGTTGGTAGGGTTTTTAACGCCTACAGGCGTTACATATTTCAGAATTTGGGTTTCTTGTTAATAAAATTTTTTTTACTTCGACGTGATAATTTAGGTTTTTTCTCTATTTAAAAATCATAGTTCGATCGTCCAGATTTCAGATTGCATGAAATTTCTGCCCAGTAATTGGAATGGAAGAATGAAATTTAAATTAGAAAACGTTAATTTCTAGTGTTTTTTAATGGTTTTATCTGATATGATTTCATTAAAATTAGTGGAGATGCATTTCTATTTGAATGATTTGATCTCATTTGTTTATTTATAAGTTATTAGGATAAATATATATTTTTCATTATTTAATTTGTATTTTTGAATTTATAAATGGAACTTTTTTAGATATTTGAATTATATAATCTTTATGAGATTTTATATAAAATTAAGAAAAATATACTTTAAAAAACTAAAATTAGAATACTGATATTACTTGAAATGAATTTATCTTTTTCAATGATTTTATATAATATATAGATAGTGTTTTGTTTAACCATATATAGTAAGATTAGAAATATTATATCATTGAAAAAAAATCATATATTTGTAATATTGATTGTTCTATTGGCTTTTACTAAAAAGAACCAAACAAATAGCATAAATTCTGGATTTTTTTTGGTTTCTATTTCTCCTAATTTAATGATATTATAGCATAATAATAATTAAAAAAAATAATACGACATAAACGGATAAACATAGCCACATTGAAAAATAAAATAGAAATACTCATAGAACATAGTTAAAAAAAAAAAAAAAACTATATAAAAACTAATGCATAAATTGGTAAACATAGCCCAATGAAAAATAACATATGGCCTCAGCCAAAGCACTAAATTTTCTCATCTAGTTGGATTATATCTTGATCATGCCGCATATTTGACGAAGATGATTCCCTGCCATTTATTCACTTGATCACTAGAGTGACTTTCATGTTTACGCTATCCAAGGAGCTAGACCATGCAATTAATAAGTTCCTGCTTGCAGACTGTTCCTTCTATGAGTGACGGCTCTTCCTATGAAAGTCTTAACATGTCAATACAAGTTAATAATTTTCATATAAGAAGATATGAGAGATCCCATTTCTATTCTCTCTTTACATAGATGTATGGAATAAACTTGTGAGTTTGTTTCACTTGTTCTTCTATATCTGAGATTTCTCTCTCAATTTCTTCACATATAATATCTTTATATCACTCTATAGCTGCTCTCAACCAACGAACACTTCACCATTATAGAGAAGGGAGTCGTAGTAGAAGATACCCACGAGGGAGGGTTGAGGAAAAAAGAGAGAGCATGTAGAAAAAAAAGGCAGGGATGAAGGATGGGAAAAGATAACAACAAAATGGAAAAGAATAGAAAAGGCTTGAGGGTTGAGGAAAAAAGAGAGAGCATGTAGAAAAAAAGGGGTAGGGATGAAGGATGGGAAAAGATAACAACAAAAAGGAATAGAATAGAAAAGGCTTGGTAGTAACAAAACAGAGAGTAGGCATTAAGTCCAATAACCTGCTAAGAAAGAAGAGGACTAAAAAAAATGAAGAAGCCCAACTTGAACGAAAAAGAAGCGCTAAAGAATGCAGATAGAGGCAGAGAGCCTCTATCTGTTCAGATGCATTCCCAAAACTATGGCCTTTGTTTCCATGGTCGCCACAAGATTACACTGACAGCCATAGCTATAACCCCTAAAGGAATGAGGCCATAGTTTACTAATTATAAACATATGTAAGTTATATCTGATGTGTGTGCAAGAACTTAATAAACTTATAGTGATCCTTGTGATCATTTAGATGTATGAACAACGTAGAATTTTTTTAATAAATGCTACATTAATTTTATATTAAAAATGTAATGTATTATAGATCTTATTTTTATTACTATAAAGTAATTTATTTTTCTATTTATAATTTTTGTTCAAAAATATTTTGTTATTTTATTATTGTAAATATTAAAATATTTATTTATTTAAATATTGTGTTGAAATATTTTTTTTTAAATAAAATTATATATATTTTTGGAAATATAATTTTTTTGACTATTTTTATTTTTATATATTATTGAGAATTAAATATTTTTACCATTATTTTTTTATACCAGATACATATATCTATTTAATGATTTTTTTATTTTTTTCTAATGTGTTCATTAGAAATTGAATACCGAACAACTTGCAATTTTTTAATAAAAAAAAGTAAACACTGTAAAATAAAATATAGACACTCCACTCTGTAAAATTGAATTTACCTGAATTTCATATTTTCCAAGTTCATTTTCATATTGGTCATCGTTGTATTTCCAAATAGGTTCATTTTCATATTGGTCATCGTTGGATTTCCAAATAGTTTACATGCTGGAACGATCTGTAACAAACATAGATTATATCCCACGGAAATCAGCATCATACAAGGTTACGTTCTGAAATGATCCACAGTAATACATATTGCAGCCATCCGCGGAAAAGATAAGTTAAACGCTGCAGCGATTTGTACGCTATATTTATTACCAATATTTGGAATAACCTTAATTTTGTAAATAAAATTTCCAGTGCTAATTCATGGAAACATTGACTAATGAAAATCGTTAATGGATAGATTATGCAATGGAAATGGATGTGAAATCACTGGTAACTTTCCAGTCTTATCGCAACTTATAATATATTTAAAATTATTATTAAAATATGTAACACAAATGTGATGAAAATATATCATGATTTAATAGGATTGTAAAATAATAATTAATTAATTTAATAATTAGTATATTTATAATTTAATATTTATCCTTATCCATTTAAATATTCACGCATATCAATATCAATTTACATCTATAAAATTCATACATATCGATTTAGCCCTTCCATATGAAGATTTAAAACAATATCGCTCCATGGAAAGATAGTTTGAAATGCATTAGTCTTTAAATTAATGTAGTTGAGATGCTCAAGTCTTTAAATTGAAATAGTTCCAATGTGTAAATTTGAGATTGGGTCTAGGTTTGATTTTGGAGGTTCTATTTTATGTGGTTTGTTTATGTTTGATTTGGCGGTCGATGTGGTCAGGTTGACGATACGGTGATTTATGAAGTCTAAGAATGTTTTGGCATGTTATAATATGATAATGTTTATAAGTGTGAATCAAACTCGAACTTTTATATGCGGAAATTTTAAGTTTGATAAATGGGTAAATATTTAAATTGATATAGTTTGAATGTTTGAGTTAATATGATTTGAATTTGTAAATTTCTATACACACAAGTTTATGCGCTTAAATTGACATAGTTTGATATGTTTTGAAATCTATAAATCATTAAAATAATATAATTTAATAATGTGTATTTAAATTTATATATTTTGATATATTGTTAAGTGCGTAATTTTTATTTTTAAAATTTTTGAAATTATGTTAAATTTATGACAAGTGGTATTATCCATCTCTTTTGTCTCTCATAGCTTTCTCCTCTTACTCTTTATATTCAAACATCCTCTATATTCGCAGTTTGGTTCCCTTCCATCCACATCCTCCTCTGTAGTTCCAAAGGCAACCTCTTTTGCTCCAAGGTATCGAGAGGTGTTTAAATACACAAGTAAGGAAAAATGTATTTATATGTGCTATGATTTAGAGAACATTTTCATTGGAATGGATATAGAAATTGAGCACATGATGGATTTAATCGTGGAATCCTTGGTGGGAAGATTTAGGGTGAAATCTTTCAAGGCCTCATTGCTTCAATCATGTGTTCCTAGTTTCTAGGAGCCTATCCTTGGGTATCTATCAACCTTTCATATTCTCTTTAGGGGTTATAGCTCTTTTTTCTTTCACATTACAACGAACTCTGCTTAGATTCAAGCCTTGTGCTATAATTGGGACAAACATGGCATGCTACTAAAACTCTAGACTATTGCCTTCAACCAAGTCAGGGAGCTCGTCAACAAGCTTAGGTTTTGCTCCATTTTCCTTGGGTTTCCACTACATTTTTTGTATTTGATATCTCTAAATGCCTTGGAAACAATTTTAGTTCATTGGTCGTGTTGAAGAAGGATTGCAAAGTAGGGAATATCAACCAATGGGATGGATTCAAATTGATGTTAGTTTAAGGTGTGGCCTAGTGGTAGATTTAGAGTTAGTTATGGATGGTTTTTATTGCATCAAAAGGATTATTACTAAAATATTCCTTTAATTTGTTCTATATGCCACGAATTTGGTCATATTCAGTGAGATTTCTTGACCTTAGGTCCCTTTAGGTTGGCTTGGCCCCCTCATAAGTTGTCTATAAATATTCATGGAGATGTTGCTCTTGTGTCTTGTTCAAAATCTTTGCCACACATTATGGCGTCGAAGTAGTCTCCATTGGACATGCATTTAGATGGCCTACCTTCAATTGGTATGGTTTATTTTTCTTTTACTCTCCTTCAGACTCAGTCCCTTCCTTTTCTGCTGTGGGAATTTCCTCCTTTTCCCTTTGCCATGGATTGCATCTCCCTGCTAGTTTGTCCCATTCTCTCATCCCTCTTATTCATGCTCCTCTAAATATTTCTACCCTACAGTATCTTTTCTCCACCTTATCAAGCCTTCTAGACTCCTCATACTCCTCTCCATGTGCCCAAGAAGATAAGAAATCATCTTCTCTATGCCCACGGGAAAATTTAAGTGAAATTCCTCTACTCTCTAGTGGTTTAGCACTCAACTTTCCCTTGGCCAACAAAATAGGAATAACATCCATCTTATATAATCCTTATGAGTAGGAAAAGTTGGAGATTATAAAAGGGAAATAATATTCCATTTCAAGGGCCCTTAGAGCAAACATAACCCTACCTAATGGGGAATTATGATCATTCCTTCTTTTAATTCGAGGGGTATTGGGGGATCCTATAAAAGGCTATCCCTCAAGAGTTATTTTTCATCAAATAAGCCCTATATCATCATTCTATAGGAAACAATGCTCGCTAGATATAAAACAAGATCCTTGCTTGACTGGATACTACAAAATTTCTCCTTTCATCATTTAGATTTGGATGGTATTTCAGAAAGCTTTATTAGCGTTTGGAGCATAGAGTGTAAAACCATTTATTATTCCCACTTTTTCTCTAACATCTTATATAGCTTGACCTTCAATTATTTTTCCTTTTCCTTGTCCATTCTCAATGTGTATGACTTGTATTCTAATTGTGAAACTTTTGTCTAGATTAGGCAAAGGCAAGGGCTCTTGTAGACTCATACACAATTATCGGAGTGGATGTAAACTTCACCCTCTCCATCAAAAAAGTTTTGGGAGAAAGGAATTATTTGGACCCTCAATGTTCTTTTTTTGTAGAGTATCTAGTTAATAATCACCAAGTGGATTTGGAGTTGATTAAAATTCATCGAACATGTTCAAAATGCCATTCTAGAGATGAATCAATCTCTGAGATGCTAGATGGATTTTCAGTCTCTAAATACTTTATGATATTTGGTGTCTATTTTGAATCATTAATGGACATTGGAGGTGTCTTTTATCACAAACATATACTTCTCTATTTTGGTTGGCCTTGTGGTGGGGTGGGCAGGAGTCAATTCCATTTTAGTTCAACCCTCCTTGGTTGGAAGAGGAGGATTATTAGAGTTTGATATCCTTTAATCAGG
Source organism: Pinus tabuliformis (assembly GCA_031772625.1). Lineage (NCBI taxonomy): Eukaryota > Viridiplantae > Streptophyta > Pinopsida > Pinales > Pinaceae > Pinus > Pinus tabuliformis. The sequence goes on from CM062820.1 coordinate 918,471,544, forward strand.
GTCATATACATTATTAATCCTTCTCCTCGTTGATGTTTCAACTTGTAGATAATTTGGCCAATGTCAAATAGGTCTCCAAGCCTTGGGATAAGGAATATTATGTAAAAAAACAAGATGGACTTATTGAAGTGAAGAACATGATGGTTGAAATAAAATCTTTGGTGAAGACTTCCCCTATCACAAATGTTTGTTTGGATACTCTCAAGTCCTTGGAATCCAAAAGGTATTATGTCCTTTTGGAAGAGGAGAAGTGATGGTGGTTGAAAATCAGGACCATTTGGCTTTATTTTGGAAACAATATTTTTAAACGTTTTCATCAATATGTGAGCTAAAAGAAGCAGGGAAACACTATTTGGAGTAGAATTGACTCAAATTGAAATTCTCTCCTTTCCTTCAATGACAAGGTAGAAGAAGTGGTTTAATATTTTCAAGCTCTTTTCAAAGCCCCTCAAGGCTACCCCATTCAGGAAATTATCCAAGTCGTCACAAAAGTTACTAATGTGGTCACTTGAAATATGAATGATATTCTAGTAGAGGAAGTATTTGAGTAGGAAGTATAGGAGACACTCAAATCTATGTATAAATTGAGTTCTTTGTATCCTAACGGCCTCTCAATGGAATTCTACACGGGCTTTTATGATTTGATCAAGCATAATTTTCTCTTAGCTATTCAAGAATCACAAGTTTCTTGTAAGGTTTTGGGTTTCTTCAATTCCACATTATTATGTCTCATTCTGAAGTCTTATGAAGGTACATCATTCAAAAAATAAATGCATATTGCTTGAACCAATCTCATCTATAAATTCATATCAAATATTATTATAAGAAGATTGAAATTGATCCTCGACTCTTTCATCTCTAAGGAGAAATTTAGCTTCCTTGAAAATAGGTATATTCATGATGTCATTATCCTATCACAAGAGGTTTTTCATTTTGTCAAACTGTTAAAGTTGTTGGTAGCAATCGTCAAACTTAATGTTTCCAAGGCTTATGATTGAGTGGATTTGACCTTTCTTTACTTGGTTCTTATTCAAATGGGTTTTTCTCTATAATTTTTCAATTGTATTATGAGGTGCATTCAATATATTTCATTTATTGTGTTGATCAATAGATCCCCTTTGAGGTTTTTCTAAGCTTCTAGGGAGATGCAACAAGGTTTTCCCCTTTCTCCCCATCTTTTCTTGATAGTGGTTAACGCTCTGAGTAGATTGTTGGAAGATCTTAAATCTAGGGGATTCTCCATAGTATCATTATCTATGAGTCAACTATCATCTCCCATTTATTATTTGTGGATGATGTGCTTAATTTCAGTTTGGGAAATAGAATGTTTTTTTCTTTCTTTATGAAATCTCTAGATCTCCTTTGAAAAGACATAGACATGGAAATCAATATTAACAAATCATGTATGATATTAAATGGATTTTTCGAGGCCTTAATAACTTTGACTATGCAAACTATGCTCCTCACTACAAATTCTTTCGAGGATGGCTTGAAATACTCGTGGACTTATGTTAAGCAAAATAAGTATTAAATATTGGATTGGCTATTGATGGTGAAAAACGTAGTCTCATATCTCTAACTAGGCCTCTCACTTTCTCTCTCATGTTAGGTATCTTATTCTTTTGAAGTTAGTAATGGAGAGTATACCAACATATTAAACATATATTGTGGTTTTTGCTAAAGGATTTCTTACATTGATAAGGAAATATTGTTTACATTTCCTATGGGCTGGAGGTGGTAATAGAAAGGGTATTTCCCTTGTTCAGTGGCCTCATCTTGTAGCTGTGAAGGGGTTGGGAGGATGGAGAATCAAACAAATACATTTATTTTCTAGATATTTATCTAGTATGAATGTATGGGAGCTCACTCAGGAATCCTCGCTATGGATTAGAGTTTTCCAATCAATACACTTTCTAGTGATGTCTATTGGTGAGTGTTTCTAGCTCCTAAACAAATCTTCTATAGTTTCAAATGTGTGGAAAGAGCTAGTGAGGACATTTCTATTATTTAGCAATTGGATATCTTAGCATCTCGGTGATGGAAGTAAAGTTATAATTGGGAATGATCCTTGGTAATGTGTAAGAAATTTATTTTCCCTTTTGGATTCCTTGATTGAAGTGCTTGGACATAAAAACATTGTTTGTTTCGCCAATACTTAGGCTCAAGCTCCTAAAAAAAGAGTGTAAAATGGTTGGAAGTTAGTTGTAGATCTGGGGCTCAAGGGTGATGTTGTAGAGGAATGGATTATGTTTATGGATTTGATATTGTCAATCTGAGCATACATTGGAGATGCATTCCTTATCTAGCTTCGTTTCTTCAAAAATCCACATGCAAGAAACTTCATAACAAACCTTAGATACAAAGATTTAAGAAAATAAATTTTTAATGTAGATAAGGTGTGGTGGTGGAAAGTTATATGGGGTGTGGGTTATCCTTTAAAATCCAAAATCACCTCTTCACTAGGATTAAGTGGTAAATTCCTCACTTTGGATTCTCCACTAAATGGGGATGGTCAAGGCCAAAAAGATGCCCCTTGTGTAAACCTGCAAAGGTATACCTCTTACACCTGTTTCTATGTTGCAGTTATATCATTTAGGTCTGCGATATTTTCTAGAAATAATTTAAGCCTAAATCTATGTGTTTTAGTACTTAATTAAGCGATGAATTCAGGGCTTGGTATGAGGAAAAATCTATGAAGTCTCTAAATCAGGTTCCATACTTATTTATTTCATGCATGTGGAGGTCTATGCATTTAAGTGTTCTTTATGATTTTATGTGCATCTTAAGACATGTTCTCAAAAATTTTATGTGAAAACCCTTGAATTTCATTTGGATCCTAAGAAACCCAAACAGAGGATCATAATCATACTTGAAGTCCACTTATATTTTCCATGGGCTTATTTAAATGATACATGATTGGGACACCCCCCTCGCTATGGCATCAGAATACTTTGATATAAGGTTCTGTTGTGCTCTACAACAACCCCCCATTTCATATCATTTTTATTTATAAATATTAACATATGAAATGGGTCCCTTTAAAGTTTAATTGGTATCAATACTTTTATTGTTCAAAAAGGTCCGATAATCAAATGAACTCATTTTATAAAACCCTTTTGAAAAACCCATTTAAAGAAATAAAGCAAATCTTTGTCATTGCGATAAAGCGATCGCAAGATCGCATATCGCAATGACATAAGAAATATAAATAAGCGGCACATTGATTTCCGCCGATGCGATATCGCAATCGGCGATCGGCAATACTTCATGCACACTACAAAGCGCCCCATGCCATTAGCCCCGATGCGATGAGAAATCAGCGATCGGATATCGGCGATAATCTTTACTTAAGTCTGAATGCGCTCAAAGCTTTTCCCCCCGATGCGATGCAAACGGCAGTCGGCAATCAGCAATATCCAATGCACATCATTAAGGTGCACAGGTCATACCCCCGATGTGATCCGATATCGCTATCGGTGATCGGCGATACACTATATATGCACTTAATAATCCTCATTCTCCCGACGCGATGTGATAAAGCGCAGTTTTCAATAAAAAGCCGTTAAGTGATGGGATATCACAATTCATTCATAATTAAAGCATTGATCGGTTAAGAAGTCATTTACCTGCACTCAACCGCCAAAACGCCCACTGCACGCTTAAGTTAATCATTCAGCCGAATAACGCTATAATGGGCATTAAAGGGATGACAGGTTTTAAACGGCCAATTAATGAGATCATGTCTTAAAATCTTTCTATGGATTGTGTCCGCGCCCATTTTAAAGGCTAAATCCCTTATTACGCACCTATTCATATGTTCTCATCACTTGCAAGTTTTCATTGCTATCTCTCTGTATTACGCACATTTGCCTCTCTGTGAAGAATTCATCCATAGAAAAAAGCTTGAGCAAGATGGGAAAGAAATCCAAGAAGACTGCAGGCGCTTCCGCTACACCAGTTGCAGGACAAGCTGCCGTAAACAAGAAGAAGGGCTTAATATCTGATACTACATGCACGGGTCTCACCAGAGTTACTTGGCAAGGCACTTACAACCTAATTGAAGCCGAGCAACCAGCAAAGACAGTAACAGAAGCTAGTGTGGATTTACTCCGGAAGTCTGAGAGTACTCTCAAAGATTTAGCCGACTCTTTCCTTCACAGAATAGCAGCCAGGGAGAAAATTCTCCCATACACAAATGTTGTGCGATGGGCGATTGAAGAGATCCCAATCTTGGACAGAACGTTCAGCACCAGAGATGGGAGGATTTTCGGATCATTCAAGGCAGATGACCTAAGGCAAATGTATCATTTGCCCGACCCAGAGAAAGTATATAACAAGGCCTTCCTGGAGAAGTTTGCAAGCGAAAATGAAATTGAATCCGAACCCATCAAGGATTGGAGAAAAAATCCGGCCAAGCACAAACACGAGTCTTCCGGTAAGTATTCGGTTGATTCTTTGGCTTCTCCTTATTGTTATGCGGGAATAATGATGTGTAGACTGTGGGGATTGCATGACTCTACTAATTTTACCATAGAAATGGTTCCTCTAATGGAGGCAGCAGTAAACAGTATAATTATGGATTGGGCTACTATTCTCTTGGATAAACTAGCAGTAGCTGTTCGTGATTTTAGAAATAAGACTGTTGTCACTGAAAGGAAAATTCCCCCATTCTATTACAGTGCGTATATATTAGACACATTATGTTTCAATTCCGAATTTCCTGTCCTCGGTTGGAGATGGACTGCACAGGACCCCTCACCCATTCATATATATCACCAAAAATTGTGGAAGTCTTCTTACAAGCACCATTTGTATCAAATCTGCAATGGCTTTATGGTGCCCATTTATTATTCCATTTTTGATAAACCCATTCCCAAGATTTCCTATCAAGCTTCCTTTGATTTACCAGCAGTAGCAAGTTGGTTTGGAGAAGAGAAATTTACCTATATCAGAGTTTTCGGCAGCCAAGCCGACCCACATGTTCTCCCTTTGTATATTCCAGATAAGATGCTAGCAAGAGAAATTGCGTATTAGATTATGGCTGAGAGTACTACACAGACTCTCAAAAGAGAAAAGAAAAGGGGCTGGCCCTCTTTTCCCTTGAGATGTGGTGTCTATACTCTGCATGATCTCAAACATGCAGAAAAGGAAGCCACAAAGATTCAATCCTTAACTCTAGCCACTATCCCAAATAGGCCATATGATCCAAAGAAAGTTGCCTATACTGCATTAGAACAGGCCAAATTGACAAAGTTTGAGCATAAGGAAGATATGTTTGACGACCTGTTCATTGCGACCGAATCAATAGGCCAGGCTAGAGAACTCGCTAGGATGAAATACAATGATGAGGGGTTGACTGAGTTCAATAAACTTAGAGAACAGAGGTTGCAAACTCTGCCTCTAGATTTACTAGCAACGACCCCAGCGACATCATCAAGCGAGTCTGCTCGGCAACAGTCAAAGGAACCTCCTGTTATAACAAAAGATCATAATAAGGAGCAGGAGGAAAAGCATAGGAAAGAACAAGAAGAACAGCAGAGGAAAGAAAATGAGGAAAGACAAACGAAGGAAAAAGAGGAACAGCTAAAGAAAGAGCGTGAGGATAAGCAACAGAGGGAACAAGAGGAGCATAGGAGGAAAGAGCAGGAACAAGAACGGAAGGAGTCTCAAACTGAAAAAGGGCAACAGACCACCACTGATGTCAATGTGGACACTACCATAGACCCTAAATTGCTCCAGGAATGGCAGCAGTTTCATTCCATCATCAGTGGATTAGAATGCTCAAAAGATACAGACACTTCCAAGACAAACGACACACAGGACATTACTTCACCTCGGTTTCTAAGTGGAACCAGTGGCCCACCCAGTTCTAAGGATGTTGAGATAATTCCGAAAGACCCTTCCAATCAAATCATTCTGCAGGTAGAAGATATTCCTCCATTGGATGTTTTCTACAGCCCGAGGCATAGAGCAGTTGTAAAGCGATCAAGGAAAAGACGAAGGATTGATCAACCTTCTATCTTTCCAGAGCAAACAGTCACGGGTAATGTAGTATGGAAGGAGGAATTGGACCCCTCCGATGACCTAACAAAGCTGTCACAGTATGCAGGAGCCTATTCGGCAGTAACAATCGACAAAGCCTCGGAGGTAAGCCTTCTACTGAAGACTAAGGACCAAGAAATACTTGCATTACAGGCAGAATTGGCTGAGACTAAGCAGAAGGCAGCGCAAGCAGAGGAGCAGTTGCTGGCACAACAGCAAATGAACAATCAATTAAACCAGCAATTACAAGCAGAAAAGCAAAGGATCGACCAAAGTGCGATCCAGAAACAAAAAGAATTGTCGGAAGCATTAGCACAGTTGAAAGCAGTGAATGAACAAATGATGAAAACCAAAGATGAGCAAATCGCTCAAATGTCATCGCACCTAGAAAAGAAGAAGGGCACTTCACAAATGGCAGAGTTCAAAACAGAAGCATCATTAATAAACAATGCATTAATATCTCAGATTAGGCTCTTGTGTCAGCAGATCACTCAAGCTGAGCCACTGTGCGAATTAACGATATCCATAAATCAGCAGGTAGAGAAGGCCAGGAATGAACTGGATCCAGCCGAAGAGGCCATTACTGCATATCTTGACTGGCAAGATTCTGATCAAGGGAAAGCATCAAATTTGCCCAGGATCCTAGAAACATATAAGGATATACTTTTCACAGAATGGCAAACTCAGGTGATGAAAGTAGAGAGGGCGGCTTCAAGATGTAAATCAACTTCCAGCAATCTAGTTGATCTAGTCAACAACACTCTCTACTTGGCAAATATGATTTCCCAATGTACACCAGGAAAGATGACAACAACAAACACATTCGAACAATCATGTTATCCTGATTTAGAGGAAAAGGGGAGATTAATCTCCGGGATTAATAGTTTAAGCTTGGAAGCATATTGGCTCTTCCTAATTAAGCCGCATACACAGAGAGCCGCCCTTAAGTGTTTAACAGATGCAATCAGGTGTATGATTCCCGATATTCAGGATGCCACCTATGCCGCCCAGCTCAGTTCGCGCCTCAACAAACCGCCCGAAGTAGAGCCAATGCTTGCGATAAGTCAGCTCAGATTTAAAGGCAAGCAGCCGACTTGATGAATCATGCTCCCATCTGCCAGATCGCTGGCAAAAATAGGATCAATATTTATTGATACCAATTTAGTAGGATTTCAGTTTAATAAATATTTAGATTAATTTAGTATTTATAGACCCTTTCATTGTTTTGGAAAGGGTCGTAAAGTTTTGTAACAGACTTAATAGACTGAAGTTTGCACTACTATGCTTCAGTCGATATTCTTTCATGAAACTGGACCAGTTGTTCTTAATTTAACGAGGAAGCTTCTTTATGCAATTGTGCACTATTGTCTTTGTTGAGAAAGTTTTGCGTTGAAGGAAGAACTGCAAATAGCGATTGATATTTGGGGGTGTCACGCAGCTCATATGGTATTTTTATCTATGTCTGACTTCATTCCTTTTATATGAATTGTTATGTGATTATTCTTGCTATTGTTGATTATATGCATGCGCTATAACAACAGATCTTATTCATTCCACTATTGGATGTTTTGTGATGTGCCTTTTCTTGTAATCATGTATATGACAATGATATAAATGCTAAAGTGTGGTAATCTCCCCTTAATCGCTCTGCTTAACTATTTAGGCACAGCAATCTTGAATGAATTAATATCTATGTCAGAAAGATAGAGTCATCTATATGCTTGTCTTTGTAAACACAGACCATCAAACGCTACGCTTTAGAGCTCAATAGATTCCCGGGATAGTTCATAATTTTTGTATTCCTGTTAATAATTTTAGTTATTCGCTTACTGCTAGCTAGTCTATAAATCATCCATTAATCCCGTTTATCTATTTTTGGGAAACTGGTCCCATTATCCCCAGTCGGAGCCACTATTCCAAATGGAAAAGGAGCTGTATTAAGGTCCGGACCGGGTGGTTTCCCCAGTGTTGTTGCAGCGATTTTTGAGGCATCAACATTTTTGGCGCTAGAAGGAGGGCCTGACTGTGAATGGCAAGCAAACTCAAATCTGCAAGCCATTCTAAGAGTAATTCTCCCTCAAAATCTCCTCGTACTTCTCAATCGCATGCTGGTTCTCCAACATACAATCAAGAAGAAGAGGAATCAACTACCACTGCTCAAACCCATCATACTCTAGAACAATTAAGTCCTGAATCCCCTGAAGTCCAGTCTCTTATCCATAGACTTCAGAGCTTCTCGATTTCGCCACAGAAATCTGAGGTATCACAAAGTAGTGCGACTTCGCAGTTCAATTTATCTCATCCACTCACCAGACTTCAAAGCGAAAATCTCGGTATTGAACCCACTGAGTTCCCTTTACCCAAAAGGAAAAAGGCGAAGAAATATACTGAAGGATCTGATAGTGGAGAGCTTTCATCCACATCCTCCATTTCATCTCCCCATCTGCAAAGTCAACCATCCACTCCTCCATTACATATTGTTGTTCACGAGGGAATAGAAGCCTCAACATCCCAACCTGCTAACTCCTCAACATTGTTTCCTTCCCATACATCTGGAATCCCAACAGTAATACCAACCACTGGTGCTATTACAATGGCAGATCCATGGACCAGACCTGGTGCAGTCAATATGCCTGCACCATTACATCCATTACCAGATTATCCTGAAAAATGGCTACCCAAGTTTAATCCAGATGATGGAACCCAAGATGAGGAACATATTAATAATTTCATGTTGGCAATCAACTTGAAAGGGGTAACAGAACAAGATGTTGTTGTTAGACTTTTCCCTTACACCTTGCAAGGATCAGCAGGATCCTGGTATTTCTCTTTACCCTCTGGTTCCATTACCAGTTGGAACACTTGCCAAGAGCCATTTCTTACCAAATATGGAGATGATAGGTCTTTGGCTACTTTAATAAATGATCTCTCCAACCTGAGAATAGAGCATAGGGAACCAATAAAGGAATTTAATGCTCGCTTCAATAAACTCCTGAACAAAATCGCTACAGCCTCCAAACCAAGTGAGAAAATTCGAAGTGAATGGTATATCACTGCCCTACCTGCCAATATAGCCATTTTTGTAGATAGGGCTGGGAAACCTACCTTAGCCGAAAACATGAAAGAAGCACTTGCTGTGGAAAAACGCATCAATGCTCTAGAGAAGAAAGCTGCCTTGGAAGACAGAAAAGCCAAAAAAGTCTCTTTCAAAGAGGATTCTAAGAAGAAAAGCCCAAAAGACCCATATGACATGGAGGGTTTGCAAAAGGTCCTGAAAACTTTGTCTAACGAAATGGTTGATATAAAGAAACAGGTGGCCGAAACCTCAAATAAAAGACCATTTAGGACTTACAGGAAAACTGAATCAAAGCCACCCAATGTCATATCTAACGCAGATTCAGAGCAAGAAGAGGAGGAAGAGGAAACCACCTCACCAACCGATGATGAAGAAGAAGTAGCTGAATGCCATGGAATGTGGGATTTTATACTCCCCAACTCTGATACCGATAATGAAGAAGAAGCCTTCCTAGTCACCACTAGAAGTAAAAGTACTTCTGAACCTGTCCAGGCAACTTCAAAGAAAAGGAGTGCAGGTGCTGCCACAACAAAGGAAAAAGTACCTCCAAAGAAATCACCTGCAGTAGTTCCCCAAAACCAGCCTTCAACTTCTAATTCTCCTTCAACATCTAAAACATTAGTGGTATCCAATTCAATGGAATACAACATTGTTGATGACATGAAGAAAACTAAAGCAAACATAACCAGGTTTGAGCTTAGTAAATTAAAGCATCAGCAAAAATTACTTCTTAAAGAATTGAATGTTGTTCCCTCTACACCACTTCCCAGTGCAAAAGCTGCTAATGATTCAGGCCAACCTCCCCCAGGTATGGTTGAAGCTACCGATTCAGTTCTGATTGGAGATAGATCAAATTCTCATACTCCACCCTTCCTTCTGACCTATGAGATCTATAACAGAAACCTGCACAACTGTTTAATTGACTCAGGGGCATCATCTAACATAATGCCAGCTTCAGTTTGTTCTAAACTGAACATAGAACCCTAGAAGTCTTCCATCCATATTGTACAGTTGGATAGGACCAAAGTGCAGGTTGTGGGAGAGATTAACTCCGTAACTATCAGGTTGTCCGCTGATCCTAGAGTAGTACAAAGGATTGACATTCTAATAGCTGATATACCTGAATTTTACGGTTTAATTTTGAGTAGGGATTGGTCCGAAAAATTGCATGGGTATATTCCCACTGATTGGTCACACATGTGGCTTCCCTATAAGGGTAAGCCAAATCAAATAAGGATTCATCGAGAAAAACATATGACCCACACAGTTACTGAATTTGAACAAGAAAACCAGCCCGTAGCATTCAACAATAACATTTTGGGAAATTATTCAGCAGAGTCGTTCTTTGGCAACTTTGTTGCCCAACCCTCCCCTTTCTCAGTTAATCATTTTTCATATCAGATTGAGAATTTTTCACAAACAGATAAGTCTAGATGTTTCAATGATGATGAGAAAATTGTAAATATGCTTGATAATACTCCTTTGTTTTGGTCTTTCTTTTTTGATGGCTCCAAGTCTAGTGAAGGCTCAGGAGCAGGGTGCGTCTTGGTTAGTCCACATGGGGAAAAGACAATGTTGTCTTGTAGGTTAGAATTTGAATGCACTAATAATACTGCCGAATATGAGGCTTTAGTCCAGGGATTATATAAAGCAATCGGCCTAAAAGTGCAATATCTAAAAGTATTCAGCGATTCTGAGATCATTGTTAAACAGGTGAAGAATGCAATTCATTGTCTTTCAAATCACCTCAAGCATTATCAATCGCTAGTACAGGATCTTACCTCACACTTTTCGGCATTCAATATTTCCTCCATTCCTAGGACGCAAAACTCGGCAGCCGACCTACTAGCCAATGTAGCTTCCAAGCTTCTGCCTTCTGAAGACTACAGCCCTGATAGATTTTCTGTAGAATTGCTTTTTAGGCCTTCAATTCCTGATAATGTCACTAATTGGAGAGTATTCAACCATGATGAGGATATTTTACAATTCTTAACTTCTGAGAAGTCTTATGATAATCAAATCATTGAAGAAGATGAGCATGACTCCCAAATAAAAGAAACACCGCAGGAAAACGCAATTCCTAAGCCTGTGGTAAAGCTAGAAGATCTTTATGATATTAAAGACAGGTTTAAACCTGTAACTAATGCAAAGCTTCAAAGCTCTACCCTAAGGTTTGAATTGATAAATTTAGGTACTGAGCATGCTCCTCAAAATATTAATTTAGGATTAGGACTTTCCTTGGAAGAGAAAGAGGCATTCATTAAACTGTTAAGGAAAAATAAACAAGTTTTTGCTTGGAAATACGAGGATTTGAAAACTTATGATACATCTATTATCCAGCATACTATTCCAATGCTTCCCGATTAGAAACCGATTCAGCAGAAATTAAGAAAAATACATCCAAACTTAGAAAGCCAGATAAAGTCGGAGCTTAACAAACTCCTGAAAGCTAAGATTATTTTTCCGGTCCGACACTCAAACTGGGTCTCTAATATGGTGCCAGTCAGAAAGAAAAATGGCGACATTAGAATTTGTATTGATTTCAGAAACTTGAACAAAGTAAGCCTGAAAGACAATTTCCCATTGCCTACTATGGAGCAAATACTTCAATCAGTGGCAGGCTCTGAATTGATGTCCTTTCTAGATGGTTTCTCAGGATACAACCAAGTCCTGGTTCATCCTGATGACCAGCTTAAAACTACATTTAGAACAAAATGGGGAACATATGCATATCAGAAAATGCCTTTTGGACTTATAAATGCAGGAGCGACATTCCAAAGAGCTATGGATACAGCTTTTAGGGGATTGATTAATAGAACAGTAGTCATCTATCTAGACGATATAACTGTATTCTCTAAAGAGAGGTCTAATCATTTGCATGACTTGAGTCAAATCTTTCAACGCTGCAAAAGATATGGTATTTCTCTTAACCCTAAAAAGTCATTCTTTGCTCTTGATCAAGGGAAGCTCTTGGGTTTTATTGTGTCCAAAGATGGCATTTATATTGATCCTGATCGGATCAAAGAAATTTCTGAAATCCCATTTCCACACAATAAAAAATCAATGCAGTCATTTCTAGGCCAGATCAATTTTGTTAAAAGATTTGTTCCAGATTTTTCTCAAATTATTCTGCCACTTCAAACAATGATTAAGAAAAATTCAGTCTTTAAGTGGGGATCGATCGAAAAATAAGCTTTTGATCTAATCAAGCAATCCATAATCAACGCCCCTTCCTTAAATACTCCAAATTTTTCCAATCATTTTACGTTGTATACCATCTCATCCAACTCGTCGTATGCTGCAGTACTCACGCAACTAAATGATCACAATTTGGAAGCACCCATCTCATTCTTTAGCTCAAATCTTCAAGGTGCTGAATTGAATTACTCCGATGTAGAAAAACAAGCCTTTGTTGTATTTAAAGCAGTCAAACATTATAGACCCTTCCTTCTCAAAACCCACACTAAAGTTATAGTTCCTTTCCCAGCGGTAAGACAACTACTAATCCAAAAAGAATTGGGTGAGAAAAGGGCAAATTGGGTCACAGCGCTTCAAGAGTATGACTTAGAAATTAAGCCAGCAAAAATTGTTAGAGGCCAAGGTTTTTGCAGGAGCATCCAACATTCCAGAATCAAGCGATACAGATCAAACTGAAGCAATCAATCAGATAAGTGCCACTGATTCCGAATCTCAATATGCAGATTTGATTTTTTATTTAAAGAATGGTTATGCACCTCCAAATTTGTCTTACAAGAAGAAAAGGGCCATTAGGTTAAAAGCGAAGAATTTTACAATCATTGATGATGTGCTTTTTAAGAAGAATTATGATTCTGTTTTACTAAGATGCCTTGAGAAACCTGAAGCCCAAAAGGTTTTGCAGGAGTTACATGATGGACTAGCAGGAGGACATTTTGGAGCTGACACAACAGCTCACAAGATTATTCATGCTGGATATTATTGGCCCACTCTGTTTAGAGATGCCCACGAGTATGTAAGGAAATGCCTCAATTGCCAAACTTCTAGTGGAAGACAACGTAAATCAGCTTTCCCTCTGCAACCAGTCAACATTGAACAACCATTTGAGCAATGGGGATTGGATATCATTGGGGAAATTAATCCACCTTCTTCCAAACAGCATAAGTATATACTTACTGCTACCGATTATTTCACTAAATGGGTTGAGGCAATCCCTTTGAAGACAATAAATTCTGAAGCAATCATTGAATTCATAGATCAATTCATCATTCCCAGGTTTGGTGTCCCAAATGCTCTTGTTTTTGATAATGCTTCTTATTTCTCAGGCAATGTTATGTTTGATTTTTCTATCAAGAGAGGATTTAAGTTAAAATATTCTGCTAATTACTATCCCCAGGGTAATGGTTTAGCAGAGTCTACTAATAAGAATCTGATCAAAATCATCAAGCGAACTATCGAACAGAATCATAGAAATTGGCACAAATCCTTAGTGTTTGCATTATGGGCTGATAGGATAACACAGAAAGCTTCTATAGGAACCTCTCCATTTAATCTTGTGTATGGAAAAGAAGCAATACTACCCACAAATCTTGTTCTTCCTTCTTTAGCCCTAGTACAGTTCATTGAGGAAGCTCCTTCCTCTTCTATTCAGCTTAGATATGACCAAATTTTAAAACTAGAAGAAGAAAGAGAAAAAGCCAAGGATACCCATGCCAAACATCAGCAAATCATCAAAGCAGCTTTTGATTCAGTCTCATCCGGTTCAAAACAATTCCAAGTCGGTGATTTAGTTCTGAAATGGGACAAAGCCCATGAGGACAAGGGCAAACACACCAAGTTCCAGAAGCCGTGGCTTGGACCATTTCAGATCTGTGAGAAGATAGGCCATTCGACCTTTATATTGCAAGATTTAGCAGGTTTGAGAGATTCTCTCCCTGTTAATGGGCTTATCTTAAAAAAATTCTTCAATTGAGAAGGTAACCCCTTCTCCTTTCATTTTTAGCATTTTATAGTTTGTAGGATTTTTAGGAAATAAGGTTCAAAGGCATCTTCCATTGACCTTTTGCTGTGTTTGAAAAGTTGTCCCACCGAAGTAATATGAATATTTTCTTTTAAATAATAGAACTTTTAACCAAAAGGGATAATTTTTGGGAAATTAGGTATCATTGTATTCTGAAACCACAATTCAAATTTGGTGAACTCCTCCCAAAGTATAGAAGTATTGTAAATCATTTTCTGTTTTCAAATTGGTCTCAAAAGGTTATCAATATCAAGATAGAAGCCAATCCAATTTCAGCATCTTCAACTCTTACCCTGTCATCCATTGACTCTTAAGGAGAAGATTGTTCATCCCATTCATTAAAGTTTATGATTATTCAGAGTGTAATTCTAAAATATAAGATATTAAAGATAAGAGGTCTTATTACAAGCCTGCTTACCATGTTCATAGGGAAATAGTTTAACTGACATTACCAATACTACATACCAAAACAGGGTAATGGCTTGAAATTGCAAGACAAGGGGTCTCATCACGAGCTAGCTTGTTCAGTTAGATTACTACCAATGAATAGCATTGTCAACAGCTGGCCACCAAACCAGGACAATGGCTTTTTATCCTGTCAATGACAGAAAAAAGAAGAAGAACAAAATATGAAAACATGTTTTGAATTCATTCTGTTAATCACACTCTTAATTGGATGGAACAATGGACAATTACATGGTTAAAAGGTATCTCTGCCGAAACTATAAACGTTTGCTGGCAGCAGAGGCTCTACCTATGACAGATGAGTTTACTATAAAAGCTGATTTGGAAAGGTTTTCTATTTTATCATTATAAACCAATAAAGACCTATTTTAAACTTAGAATGTATTTATTTTCCTAAAAAAGGAAGTCAACAAAATAGTTTCATTTTACTCAGAATGCATATATATCTAGTTATATTAGAATTTTCCCCTTTTGATTGAAACTCTATTTTGAAAAAGCTTAAGTATTTTTATCATTTCTTGAGATAACTGGTTCTTCCAGCAAATCGCCAATTGTTGTGCTCTACAACAACCCCCCATTTCATATCATTTTTATTTATAAATATTAACATATGAAATGGGTCCCTTTAAAGTTTAATTGGTATCAATACTTTTATTGTTCAAAAAGGTCCGATAATCAAATGAACTCATTTTATAAAACCCTTTTGAAAAACCCATTTAAAGAAATAAAGCAAATCTTTGTCATTGCGATAAAGCGATCGCAAGATCGCATATCGCAATGACATAAGAAATATAAATAAGCGGCACATTGATTTTCGCCGATGTGATATCGCAATCGGCGATCGGCAATACTTCATGCACACTTTAAAGTGCCCCATGCCATTAGCCCCGATGCGATGCGAAATCAGCGATCGGATATCGGCGATAATCTTTACTTAAGTCTTAATGCGCTCAAAGCTTTTCCCCCCGATGCGATGCAATCGACAGTCGGCAATCGGCAATATCCAATGCACATCATTAAGGCGCACAGGTCATACCCCCGATGCGATCCGATATCGCTATCGGCGATCGGCGATACACTATATATGCACTTAATAATCCTCATTCTCCCGACGCGATGTGATAAAGCGCAGTTTTCAATAAAAAGCCGTTAAGTGATGGGATATCACAATTCATTCATAATTAAAGCATTGATCGGTTAAGCAGTCATTTACCTGCACTCCACCGCCAAAATGCCCACTGCACGCTTAAGTTAATCATTCAGCCGAATAACGCTATAATGGGCATTTAAGGGATGTCAGGTTTTAAACGGCCAATTAATGAGATCATGTCTTAAAATCTTTCTATGGATTGCGTCTGTGCCCATTTTAAAGGCTAAATCCCTTATTACGCACCTATTCATATGTTCTCATCACTTGCAAGTTCTCATTGCTATCTCTCTGTATTACGCACATTTCCCTCTCTGTGCAGAATTCATCCATAGAAAAAAGCTTGAGCAAGATGGGAAAGAAATCCAAGAAGACTGCGGGCGCTTCCGCTACACCAGTTGCAGGACAAGCTGCCGTAAACAAGAAGAAGGGCTTAATATCTGATACTACATGCACGGGTCTCACCAGAGTTACTTGGCAAGGCACTTACAACCTAATTGAAGCCGAGCAACCAGCAAAGACAGTAACAGAAGCTAGTGTGGATTTACTCCGGAAGTCTGAGAGTACTCTCAAAGATTTAGCCGACTCTTTCCTTCACAGAATAGCAGCCAGGGAGCAAATTCTCCCATACACAGATGTTGTGCGATGGGCGATTGAAGAGATCCCAATCTTGGACAGAACGTTCAGCACCAGAGATGGGAGGATTTTCGGATCATTCAAGGCATATGACCTAAGGCAAATGTATCATTTGCCCGACCCAAAGAAAGTATATAACAAGGCCTTCCTGGAGAAGTTTGCAAGCGAAAATGAAATTGAATCCGAACCCATCAAGGATTGGAGACAAAATCCGGCCAAGCACAAACACGAGTCTTCTGGTAAGTATTCGGTTGATTCTTTGGCTTCTCCTTATTGTTATGCGGGAATAATGATGTGTAGACTGTGGGGATTGCATGACTCTACTAATTTTACCATAGAAATGGTTCCTCTAATGGAGGCAGCAGTAAACAGTATAATTATGGATTGGGCTACTATTCTCTCAGATAAACTAGCAGTAGCTGTTCGTGATTTTAGAAATAAGACTGTTGTCACTGAAAGGAAAATTCCCCCATTCTATTACAGTGCGTATATATTAGACACATTATGTTTCAATTTCGAATTTCCTGTCCTCGGTTGGAGGTGGACTGCACAGGACCCCTCACCCATTCATATATATCACCAAAAATTGTGGAAGTCTTCTTACAAGCACCATTTGTATCAAATCTACAATGGCTTTATGGTGCCCATTTATTATTCCATTTTTGATAAACCCATTCCCAAGATTTCCTATCAAGCTTCCTTTGATTTACCAGCAGTAGCAAGTTGGTTTGGAGAAGAGAAATTTAACTATATCAGAGTTTTAGGCAGCCAAGCCGACCCACATGTTCTTCCTTTGTATATTCCAGATAAGCTGCTAGCAAGAGAAATCGCGTATCAGATTATGGCTGAGAGTACTACACAGACTCTCAAAAGAGAAAAGAAAAGGGGCTAGCCCTCTTTTCCCTTGAGATGTGGTGTCTATACTCTGCATGATCTCAAACATGCAGAAAAGGAAGCCACAAAGATTCAATCTTTAACTCTGGCCACAATCCCAAACAGGCCATTTGACCCAAAGCAAGTTGCCTATGCTGCATTAGAACAGGCCAAATTAACAAAGTTTGAGCATAAGGAAGATATGTTTGACGACCTATTCATTGCGACCGAATCAATAGTCCAGGCTAGAGAACTCGCTAGGATGAAATACAATGATGAGGGGTTGACTGAGTTCAATAAACTTAGAGAACAGAGGTTGCAAACTCTGCCTCTAGATTTACTAGCAACGACCCCAGCGACATCATCAAGCAAGTCTGCTCGGCAACAGTCAAAGGAAACTCCTGTTATAACAAAAGATCATAATAAGGAGCAGGAGGAAAAGCATAGGAAAGAACAAGAAGAACAACAGAGGAAAGAAAATGAGGAAAGACAAAGGAAGGAAAAAGAGGAACAGCTAAAGAAAGAGCGTGAGGATAAGCAACAGAGGGAACAAGAGGAGCATAAGAGGAAAGAGCAGGAACAAGAACGGAAGGAGTCTCAAATCGAAAAAGGGCAACAGACCACCACTGATGTCAATGTGGACACTACCATAGACCCTAAATTGCTCCAGGAATGGCAGTAGTTTCATTCCATCATCAGTGGATTAGAATGCTCAAAAGATACAGACACTTCCAAGACAAACGACACACAGGACATTACTTCACCTCAGGTTCTAAGTGGAACCAGCGGCCCACCCAGTTCTAAGGATGTTGAGATAATTCGAAAAGACCCTTCCGATCAAATCATTCTGCAGGTAGAAGATATTCCTCCATTGGATGTTTTCTACAGCCCGAGGCATAGAGCAGTTGTAAAGCGATCAAGGAAAAGACGAAGGATTGATCAACCTTCTATCTTTCCAGAGCAAACAGTCACGGGTAATGTAGTATGGAAGGGGGAATTGGACCCCTCCGATGACCTAACAAAGCTGTCACAGTATGCGGGAGCCTATTCGGCAGCAACAATCGACAAAGCCTCGGAGGTAAGCCTTCTACTGAAGACTAAGGACCAAGAAATCTTTGCATTACAGGCAGAATTGGCTGAGACAAAGCAGAAGGCAGCGCAAGCAGAGGAGCAGTTGCTGGCACAACAGCAAATGAACAATCAATTAACCCAGCAATTGCAAGCAGAAAAGCAAAGGATCGACCAAAGTGCGATCCAGAAACAAAAAGAATTGTCGGAAGCATTAGCACAGTTGAAAGCAGCGAATGAACAAATGATGAAAACCAAAGATGAGCAAATCGCTCAAATGTCATCGCAGCTAGAAAAGATGAAGGGCGCTTCACAAGTGGCAGAGTTCAAAACAGAAGCATCATTAATAAACAATGCATTAATATCTCAGATTAGGCTCTTGTGTCAGCAGATCACTCAAGCTGAGCCACTGTGCGAATTAATGATATCCATAAATCAGCAGGTAGAGAAGGCCAGAAATGAATTGGATCAAGCCGAAGAGGCCATTACTGCATATCTTGACTGGCAAGATTCTGATCAAGGGAAAGCATCAAATTTGCCCAGGATCCTAGAAACATATAAGGATATACTTTTCACAGAATGGCAAACTCAGGTGATGAAAGCAGAGAGGGCGGCTTCAAGATGTAAAACAACTTCCAGCAATCTAGTTGATCTAGTCAACAACACTTTCTACTTGGCAAATATGATTTCCCAATGTACACCAGGAAAGATGACAACAACAAACACATTGGAACAATCATGTTATCCTGATTTAGAGGAAAAGGGGAGATTAATCTCCGGGATTAATAGTTTAAGCTTGGAAGCATATTGGCTCTTCCTAATTAAGCCGCATACACAGAGAGCCACCCTTAAGTGTTTAACAGATGCAATCGGGTGTATGATTCCCGATATTCAGGATGCCACCTATGCCGCCCAGCTCAGTTCGCGCCTCAACAAACCGCCTGAAGTAGAGCCAATTCTTGCGATAAGTCAGCTCAGATTTAAAGGCAAGCAGCCGACTTGATGAATCATGCTCCTATCCGCCAGATCGCTGGCAAAAAATAGGATCAATATTTATTGATACCAATTTAGTAGGATTTCAGTTTAATAAATATTTAGATTAATTTAGTATTTATAGACCCTTTCATTGTTTTGGAAAGGGTCGTAAAGTTTTGTAACAGACTTAATAGACTGAAGTTTGCACTACTGTGCTTCAGTCGATATTCTTTTATGAAACTAGACCAATTGTTCTTAATTTAACGAGGAAGCTTCTTTATGCAATTGTGCACTATTGTCTTTGTTGAGAAAGTTTTGCGTTGAAGGAAGAACTGCAAATAGCGATTGATATTTGGGGGTGTCACGCAGCTCATATGGTATTTTTATCTATGTCTGACTTCATTCCTTTTATATGAATTGTTATGTGATTATTCTTGCTATTGTTGATTATATGCATGCGCTATAACAGCAGATCTTATTCATTCCACTATTGGATGTTTTGTGATGTGCCTTTTCTTGTAATCATGTATATGACAATGATATAAATGTTAAAGTGTGGTAATCTCGCCTTAATCGCTCTGCTTAGCTATTTAGGCACAACAATCTTGAATGAATTAATATCTATGTCAGAAAGATAGAGTCATCTATATGCTTGTCTTTGTAAACACAGACCATCAAACGCTACGCTTTAGAGCTCAATAGATTCCCGGGATAGTTCATAATTTTTGTATTCCTGTTAATAATTTTAGTTATTCGCTTACTGCTAGCTAGTCTATAAATCATCCATTCATCCCGTTTATCTATTTTTGGGAAACTGGTCCCATTATCCCCAGTCGGAGCCACTATTCCAAACGGAAAAGGAGCTGTATTAAGGTCCGGACTGGGTGGTTTCCCCAATGTTGTTGCAGCGATTTTTGAGGCATCAATAGGTTCCTCCCATGTATTCTCTTCCTATGGTTCCTATGTTGCTTTTGTTAATGGTTCTTCAAGAAACGTTTATTATTATTCCTCTTCTTCTTCTTTTTTTCTAGTTACTTCTAATTCTTTTCCAATAAGTTCTTCACCTATTGAAGAGAGGAAGATTACTCCTTTACTTTTATATGTAGTTTCTTCTACCACTGCTTTTGTAGATGAAGTTGGTTCTTATCTACGTAGAAACTCTAATACATATACCTCAAAAAATCTTATTTTACTTGCAAAATACGGAATGCATGATATAAAAGTTGATGTGTCTCTTACAACACCATGTTGTCTAGTGGGAGTGGTTAGTGATGATGGAATTTAAATTCATCCTTTAACCCCTAGAATATTGTCCCCTATGCATGCATCCTAAATTGTTTTTAACATGAATTTTGAATATTCATCTTAAAATGAATGCAACTTAAATGAGATGCAATTGCAATGGATTTGGATAGAAAGAACCACACAATTGTGATGTGCATGTTCTTACTTCTCTTCTTATTGATCCTAAATAAATTTTCGTAGGTAAAAGGATATTCTAAATTGAAAGTAAATACCTATGTATACTTCCCCAATAATGGCACCAAAAATGTTGGGTAATTTAATTATGAGTTAAATTACTTTGCATTAAGTTATCAATCCAAGTTCATACACTTGTGAAGCACACTTGCACAATATATGATTAGAGATTGAATTTCAACTTAAAAGGAAATCTAACCTATTAAAAATATTGCAAGACTAAAATAAAATCCTAATCATTTATATATGTAAAATGAGAACACATACTTTCTTATCATAGGACTGAAAGATACAAGCATCTAAAGAGGCAGTAGGATTTGATATATGGAAAGCCATGAATTATAAACTAGAAAGCAATGAAATTTTAATCTATTTGAAATTAATGTACAAATTTTACTCTATGAAGAATAAATGCAACTCTATTCTATGAAATCAATCGTATGCTATGAAATATAACTAGATTCTTATACCATGAAACTAATAAACCTCCTATGCTATAAAAGATTATCCTAAACCTATATTATGAAAGCTTTCTAAAATATCTTCCTATGTATATTCTATGAAAAACCTCTTAAATTATATTCTAATGAACAAGAAGATACATGTTTTCTATGAAAGTCATAAAACCTATTTTATGAACACTCAATTGAAAATTCTGTTCTAGAAAACATTAAAAACTTTGATTCTAAGGAAGCAACTAAATTCTAGGCTAAGAGAAAACAAAGACAACTTATTCTATGAAGCTAAACATAATATTATTCTAATAAATTGAGTCAAAACCACATCTAACTATGATATGAAGGAAAACTAAGATTATTGATTGGCATGTTTAGAGTTTAGAGTCATTTGCTTCTACGCATTACCTATAAATTTGAGAGTATTTAAATGCTGAAGTAAAACACTTAAATCATGAAGAAATTAATAAATGTTTTATTATTTTTATAGATTTACTCAATTTCTTGATATAAAAAAGAATGAAAATGAAATGAGCATAAAGGAGCATCTAAAGACAATGTATACAAAACAAAGAATCTAAACAAATTAATTATAAGAAATCTTTCTGAAAATAAGCATAAAGGAAATTAGTCAATATTTCATAAATGGAACATAAAGAAAATTTAAAATACACTTGTACTCATCAGGGGGGGCCTCCTAAGGTGCATGACAAATGGAAAAATTAGGAAACTATTTAATAAACACCAGATATCATCATGAAGGAATAACCATATAAAAGGATTGTATTAACTGAAAAGTGCATTAACTTCAACCATATTAAGAAGTAATGATGACACCCAATCATATTGAGAAACCTTCAACATTTAACACTATTGTTTACTTCATTAGTGAAGCATCTTATATAGATTTGAATTAACTACTTCACTGAAACTTATTGTTAAGGGATAGCTCTATACATCAACATCTTAGACTAAAAATTATATTAAGACTCCTACTCACATGGTTTTTAATCTCTAAAGGGAATCATGTGGTAAACACATCAATTATCTTTAAAATATTTGTGATGTCACTCACTTGATGAGGATTCAACGTTGCTTCATACTATGTTCTGATGCCTAGTATATGAAAATGCTCCATGTCACTATTTGACCACATGTTTCACTTTGAGATTATGGTCAACTAGGATTCTTGTGCCCACAACTGATAGGTGGAAATTCCTGTAGGAATAATTTGTCGTCTTCCCATGTGCTTTGGTTGATTGATCTCCCATGGGATCTATTTAAACCTTGGATTCATTTGCAGAATGTTAGTGAGGCTACAAAAAGTGTCAAATTCCATAATTAATGTAAATAGACTCAAATTTACAAACAAAAACATATAGAATTGAGAACACACTGAATTTTACTTTATTCCTTATTTATGTAGCTTTGTGGTTCTGTATTTCAAAATCATAATGTAGTCGCATAAGGATAAGTGGTAAATAAGTGAAAGGGAAAGTGAAAAACTGTCAAAAAGAAGCATTCATGTGACCAACATCATCATATTGAGGAAAAAAAAAGACTCAACACTATCATCCAAGGAACCAAATTCACCAAAATGTTCTATCTACTAGCCAATTTGAAGGGGATGTTGTAACAGCACCTCCTAGGTCTACCCAAAGTACCCATGCCAACTGGGGTAAACATAAGGAGAGATACTACTACAATCAAACTCGACCTCCTATGTCACCTTAAGGAAGTGAAATTGACAAAACATCACCTACGATCATCCTACATCATCAACAAAACCCTTAGGAGAGAAGTCATCCACTTAGACAACCTATCCCTGGGTCCCACTGTTATTCTGCAACTTTTAGGCCATAGTCTCTCTCATGCTATGGGCAAGGGAGTAGCCATCAAGGTAAAGTCGCTCTCACAGGCCTGCCTGCCAGTGACTATGGATCATAATTGCCAATTTTGTGCCAACAATCCTGAGATTTAAGCCACTTTTCTAGACCAGAATCCTGGCCGCTACCCAAAACTTGTTGTAACTTCCATAATTCATTAATAACATAATAACAATGTTGATCAATAAAAAAATCACCCTCAGGACTAGGCTTGATCATCCCCAACTAGGATTGACATTCTGTCAAACACTTCGCATAAATGTAACCTATAGGTATAGGGTACAAGACAAAGCATAAATGACTTAAACAACTTATGAAGCATTATCAAAAGGATCACCTCCTTCTCCACTGAGCTACTAGATCATCAATTAGGGCTTGCATCCATCCCTTTAATAGTTACGAGTAAATACATGAAATGACCATGACATAAACCAGTCACACAACCATGTTTATAACCAACATTAAACCATGTAAATATTAGATATATGGTAGCCATTAAATCCACGTATAAATCAGTGAAATAGTAAGAGAACTTACCTTTTATTAATCAAAGGAAAATCTGACCAGCTTTCTGACTTCCACATACCACCCGACCATAGACATGGTTGAATCCAATCTCTCTTTCAGCGAGTCACCCCCGAGCCATATTTGAAACATGCATGTGGGATCTCATTGAAAAATAAATTCAATAACAACTAATGGAATCTAGAGGTTAAACCACCTCCACCCTCATCAAACCGTGATCACACCAGGACCGGTGCTTCGATCACAACTGAATAGAACTTAGAATTCCATATAGATTCCATCACTATCGTAGAGTAATTTATTGGCTCCTTGTCTCTCAGGTTTTATCGCAATCCAAACCCGGATCACTAGGCCCTAAACCAAGACTACACCCTCAGGCTGTACCATGTATCCTGTCAAAACTAGTGAATGGATTCCTAGGCCTTTGGGAATGAAACTTGAGATAACCTTTGCCTCGGATTCCAAAATCTATCAAGTAACCAAAAGTTCCAAAAAATGAGATAAACATCCCAACATACCATGGCTTCCAAAAAAAAGGCAAGGCTATGCTGAAGACCATTTTCATACCTGGCAAAACCATTCCATCAACAGTAAGAGAACCATACACGAACATTAAAATCCATGGATGTCTAAACCATCCAGCAAATCACACATGTAAAAGGTTACTTGCAAGTATTTCTGTTGAAAATAGTTTATCATGATTTCCTTTCCTTGATCCTTTCTTTCTTTTCCTCTCTTCTTATTTTTACTTCCTTTCCTCCTAAAACTAGAGTGCACCAAGAAAACTTTAAGTGACCAACAGTGAATAATGAGAGAGAGCTTCGAACTTGAACTGAAAAAAGGTTACCAACTGATCCTTAAAAGCCTTTTTATGAGTGAGGCTTTTATTTTCTTCATTTTCCATTATTTTCCTTCAATTTCCTCCTCACATGCAACATGTGGCCTTTCACATTACTTTTCTCCCAATTTCCTTAATCTTCATAAATAAATGTGCCAAAATGCCTTTTTTCCTTTTAAAGCCTTTGCCAATTTTACATATCCAAAACACACATCCACTGACACATGCTATGATATATTTTCCCAACATTGAGCGTGGAATAAGTGTCCCTTAACCGTGGTCTTAATTTTTTCCTCTATCAACTTTTATTACATGAACGTTTCACCAAGCGTATTAAAGAACCCTCCCTCCTGGGGTACACCATCCTCAGTGTGAAATCACACCATAACCTCAGGAAAACTATTGAAAATTGAGCATATTTCCTATGGAACTTTATAACACGGCTCATTTCAGTATTTACAATGAATGACCTGCTCAAAAGAAAAACATCATGAAAACATGACAATATAATAACCATATGGCATAATGGGGATTTATAACAAAACTCATTATGGTATTTACATCCATATACATATAGATATACATATAGAAAACATCAGAAAAACATATTCCAACATAAACCACATCAAACCAAAATTGTTTTTGCTTCAACCGACAAACAGTGAAGGATACAGGGCCCGCATCTAATCCTACACTTTAACTTGCCCTATGAATTCCTTCCTAAGCATAAGATGTTTTCAATGGAGTATGCATTGAGGATCCCATTGAAACTCTCCTTCTTGCTCCACCTATAATACAGACCAATCAATAACATTACCAACATCCTTTTATACTTCTTAAGGAATGTAATATGGAAAAAATCACGGGCTTTCACTGTTGGAAGTAGTGCAAGATGATATGACACTGGTCGAATCCTCTCAAGCATCTTAGAAGGTCCGCAATACCGTGGTGCCAACTTGGCACATGAACCAACCCTCAAAGAGATTTTCTTGGGCTTGATGCATAAATACACATGCTCCCCAACCTGAAACTCTTTGAACACCATGTGTTGATATGCATAAATCTTCTGCCTATCCTGCATTTCCTTTAGATTCTTCTTTATAACCTGCATCTCCTGCTCCATGTCCTTCAACATGTCTGGTCCAATAAGTACCCTATTACTGGATCACTCCAGCTGATGGGAGTGTTACAACTCTTCCCATATAATGCCTCAAAAGGACTCATCCTCAATGACTCCTGATAACCATTTGTGTATGCAAACTCAACCAATGGTATATACTCTACCCATTTCCTCCACTGGTGCATTACGTATATCCTCAACATATCTTCTAAGGTCCTGTTGACACTCTTTGTCTCACCATCTGTCTGCAGATGATAATCTATGTTGAAGGACAACTTGTTACCTAAGCCTGTAAATCACTCCTTTCAAAACTTGGAAGTTAACTTTGCATCCTTGTCTGAGAAAATATTCTTTGGAACACCATGTATTCTCTCTCTCTCTCTCTGATGAAAACCTATGCTACCTCACTAGCTAAATATGTAGTTTTTACCAGAATGAAGTGATCTTCCTTTCTCAACCTTTTGATCACCACCATAATAAAATCATGTTGCTTCACAGTATTTGGAAGTCCTGCGATGAAATCCATGGAAATGACCTCCCATTTCCTTTTTTTGAATCACTATAGGTTGTAGTAGGTTGCCTAGATGCTTACAGTTCCCCTTTACTTGCTAAAAATCTAAGAATCTAACCATGAAATCAACCACTTCTTTCTTCAGATTGAGCCAATAATAGAACTTCTTTACCATTGTCAATGTCT
This sequence comes from Pinus tabuliformis, assembly GCA_031772625.1. Taxonomy (NCBI): domain Eukaryota; kingdom Viridiplantae; phylum Streptophyta; class Pinopsida; order Pinales; family Pinaceae; genus Pinus; species Pinus tabuliformis. The sequence goes on from CM062820.1 coordinate 918,497,822, forward strand.
TCTGATATCCGGGTTAACCTGAATACGAATTCACATGAAACTCCCTCAAGATAACCTTCTTTAGCTCACTGCAATTCGACATGTAGATCCTGTCTCGAAACCTCACCAAGAAATCTGTCATGAGAAGATAGTCTTCTTCCTAAACCCCTATTCCTGTACCTACACCTATACCTATACATGTACCTATACCTATACCTATACCTGCACTTGTACCTATACCTGCACCTATACCTGTACCTACACCTATGCTCTACTATAACATATGCATGATCTCCATGTATTTGTCATCCCGCTAACCTGGCTACAAAATCCTATCCTCTAACTCTATCCCATAAGAGCTTATAGTTGCTATGTAATTTACCTATACCTTTCTCCTAAAAGCATTTGCAACTCGGTTCTCCTTGTCTTTGATGTATCTAATGTCGATGTGAAATGTACCAAGGGTAGCCAACCATATAGCATGCTTGGCATTTCGATTTGGCTAGTGAAGGATATACCTCAACCCACTGTGATCGCTCATCAACATAAACCTCCTACCCAAAAGATAATGTCTCCACATTTTCAATGAATGTATAATCAATACTAGCTCAAGATCATGCGTCAGATAGTTCTTCTAATGCTCATTCGGTTTCCATGACTCATAGCACACTACCTATCCTTCTTGCATGAGAACTCAACCAAGTCCCATTTTGCAAGCATCTGTATACACAACAAACTCATGGTCGAGATCCACAATATTTGGCACTCGTGCATGTGTCAAAAACTACATAAGCTTCTCAAAACTATATTCACATTCCACCATACATTCAAACTTCTTACCTTTCCACTACAACGATGTGATAATATATGTAGTATGTGATAGGTTCCTAATGAACCTCCTGTAGTAACCTCTCAATCCCATGAATGATCTCACCTCATTTACATTCATAGGAGCTACCCATTCCATGATGGCCCTTATCTTTTCTGGATCTACTAATATGCCTTCCTCGGAGACAAGATGTCCCAAGTATTGTACCTTAGTATGAAAGAAGCTGCACTTGCTATGCTTAGAATACAATTGATGCTCTCTTAGCAATCTCAACAATGCTTCTAAATTTTCGACATGTTCTTTCTCATTCTTAGAATATACAAGTATGTCATCAATGAATACAACAACAAACTTGTCCAAATAGGGATGCAACACACTATTAATCAAACACATGATTGTAGCTTGAGCATTAGTCAAACTGAATGGAACAACAACAAACTCATTATTCCCATACCTATTCCTAAACGCAGTATTCAAGATATCCTCTTCCTTGATGCATACCTAATGTTATCCTTATCTCAATTTGACTATAAAGAATACTGCTACTCCCTTTAGTTGGTCAAACAAATTATCAATCCTCGGGAAAGGGTTCCTACCCTTGATCGTTACTTCATTCAACTTCTTGTAATCAATGACTAATCTAAGAGTACCATCTTTTTTCTTTAAAAACAACACTGGTGCACCCCAAGGTGATACACTGGGTCTGATGTATCCTTTGTCTAACATTTCCTTTAGCTGCAACACCAACTCTACCAACTCAGGTGTGCTCATCCTATAAGGTTCTTTTGAGGTTAGAGCTGCCCCTAGCACTAGCTCAATAGAAAAGTCCACCTCCCTGTTTGGTGCAAAATTTGTAATGTCCTCAGGGAATACATCTTGAAACTACTACAAAACTAGGTACCTACTCAACACATAGGCATCCTCAACCTCCTTACCCTTGTCACTGGAAATGTGTACTACAAACATCACACAACCTTTTCTGTAACTACACTTATCTTTCATAGCGGTAACCATCCTCATTGATGTATGCTTCTTCTTTCCCTATAAGGTCCTCATTTTGCCACTGTCATCCACACATTAAATGGCCTTGTCGAAGAAATCCAACTTGGATTTGTGAAGGTATACCCAATCCATAACCAAAAGCATAATATACGATCCCAATGGAAATATATTCAAATGTGCTATTGTAGTCATACCATTTAACTCAAATGCACAAGCTCTTACCCAATTGTGAACTCACTTCTTCATACGTATATCCAACTGTACCAACCAATATTCTCCATGAACTTCTTTTCTCAAACCACACTTATCCACCAGGTCAGGATTAATATAACTATAGTTAGATACAGGGTCAATCAAAATAGAAACAACTTGATCACAAAGATTACCGTCTTCCTGTTGTCCACAACTGCATAAATTTGAGGAATATTATGACCAGCATCACCAACTATATGTGCCTCCTGAGCACCGTACATATAAATTTAACCACCACTCTGATACTGCAGAAAATCCCTGTTACGATGATCCTTACCACATATACAACACTACAATGGTTTCTTACAACCGCCTCTAGCCTGCTTCTCTCCATGTCCCTTCTCAATTCTATTGAATCTCCTGTAAGGAACTAAATTATCTTTCTCACTTTCATCTTGAGGTCTTCCTCATTTTGGTGTCCATTTTCCCTTAGCTTTCTCATTTATTTTCAACTTCTGCTTCGGCTCCACTTTGTGCTTCAACTGCTTATAACAATGCTTCAAATTTCGAATGGCCTCCTCCAATGATCTAGGCTCATCGAACTCAATCCGGTCTTTGTATGCAACTAGAAATCCACTGATGAATCTTTGAACCTTGGCCTTCTCCTCTCTGAGGTAAGGCACATATCTCAACAACTCCAAAAATCTGCTAGTATACTCCTCATCTGTCATAGAACCCATCCACAACTCATAAAACTCCTTAGCTCTGTCATCATAATACCTCTTAGACAAGTACTTCTTCTTGAAGACATTTTCAAATGCACACCAAGACAATTCATGCTCATGTATGTCCTTGACATTCTTCATGTCTTCCCACCAAATATTCACTTTACCTTTGAGACTAAAAACAGATATCCTTGCTTTCATGTTTCCTGAGTAATCATGCAATCTAAATACTTTCCGCATGCCAAGAAACCAAGCCTCTATATCCTATGATTTCTTCCTCTCTCCATCAATGGTAGGTGGCTTTTCCTTTTTAAATTGAGTCAGTAAGTATCCCCTATCATTCCTCTTATACGGATGATAATGATCACGATCATGATGTCTGTCAGAACCAGAACTAGAGAAATATCTGTGTTCAATACCTCTCTTATCCTGAGTGTCCAACAACCTACCATCTCTAATAGTGTCATATCTATCTGACTTGTGTCTACTATGAGATGTGCTTCCATATGCCACATTAATTCTATCCTCATGTCCATGGATGATTCGAAGAGGTCCATGTCACTGCAAATTTGAAAAACTCTTAAGTAATATCGCATTCACCTCTGCGCAGTCTCTCTTGTGCTTGCATGATTTTGTCATTATCTGATTTGCAACTCCTTATTTCTTCCTTCAGGATTCTCAAGGTATCTTCTAATTCAGAAGAGTGCCCCACACCACATTGTCCATCTGATTCATACGGAGATTCTATGTAGTCTACCACCTTATTAGCCATCTGATCTATTTCCAGTGAGGCATACTATGTCAGCTAAACCGAATCACCCTAAATCAATGTACCTTAGCATAATTAGAGGAGGATACCATGTCTACAAGATCATCAAATCAGTTTGATTCATGTACAACATAACCAAAATAATTTATAGACATATATCAATAAGTGCATCAACACATACCCATCATACTAGATAGGTCGAGTCATCTATGTAAGGCCATATCAATAATGCATGGTATGACCTCATGCGGGACAACAACCATTACCCCAATATACACATTGCATCATGCAACTATCAACCTGCATAAGAAATTCCTAATCAACTACAAATACACATAACCACATGTAGCCGAGCATAAGAGATCAATTCTTGTAATCAACCTACAAGACTGATGCATGTAATCAAATAAGCAAGAATGCAACCCAACATACAAGAATTTAATCAAGTTTTTCTTATAATTGTACAACCAGTCATATACTCATGATGATGCATTTGATAACATCGACTTCAAGTTACTCATGATAACCTTACTTCTACCATGATAAATATGATGTAGTGCAATAAGCACATGGAACAACAGTTTAAGAGCCACACATGCAACTGACATGCATGCATGCCCAACACATTCAACCAAATATGTAGCACCATATATGACCCAAAGAGAGTGCAACCATGCTCTGATACCAATATGCAACACCCCCTCCCATGTCTACCCAAAGTAGCCAGGCCAACCGGGGTAAACATGAGGAGAGATGCTACTAAATCAGATTTGATCTCCTATTTCACCTTAAGGAAGTGGAATCGATGGGACATCACATACAACTGTCCAACATCATCAACGGAACCCTAAGGAGACAAGTCAGCCACTCATACAGCCTGTCCCTAGGTCCCACTAGTATTTTGCAGCTCTTAGGTCATAGTCGCTCTCTTTCTATGGGCAAGGCAACTTCCAGCAACCTAAAGTCAATCTCACAGGCTTGCCTACTAGGAACTATGGACCAAAATTTCCTGTTTTGTTCCAGCGACCCTAGGATTTAAGCCACTTTTTGAGCCCAGAATCGTGGCCTCTGCGGAGAACTTGTTGTAACTTCTAGAATTCATTAAAAACATAATAACAATGTTGATTAATAAAAAATCACCCTCAGCACTGGGCCTAAGCATCTTCAACCAGCACTGAGATTCTGTCAAACACTTGGCATCAATGCAACCTACAGGTCTAGGATACAAGACAAAGCATAAATGAATGAAACAACTGATTAAGCATCATCAGAAGGATCACCTCCTTCTCCATTGAAGTGGTAGATAATCAATTAGGTCTTGCATCCATCGCTTTAACATTTACAAGTAAATAGATGAAATAACCATGACATAAACCAGTCACACAACCATGTTTATATCCAAGATTAAACCATATAAATATCAGAGATCTGACATCCATTAAATCGACATATAAATCAATGCAAAAGTAAGAGAAATTAGCTTTTATTAATCATAGGAAAATCTGACCAGGTCTAGGATCTCCACATACCACTCGACCATAGACATGGCTAAACCAAATATCTCTTTAGACTAGTCACCCCCATGCCATATTCCAAGCATGAATGTGGGATCTCATAGAATAACCAATCCAAGAACAACCAAGGGAATCTTGCGCTTAAACCATCTCCACCGTCATAAATCTGTGATCACACCAAGACCAGTGTTTTGATCACAACTGTATAGATCTTTGAATGCCATCAAAAATCCATAATTATCCTTGAGGAATTTTATTCTCCTTGTCTCTGAGACTTTACCACAATCCAAACCTGGATAACTAGGTCATAAACCAAGACTACTCCCTCAGGATTTACTATGTATTCTACCAAAACCGGTCAAGGGATTCCTAGGCCTTTGGGAATGAACCTTGAGACCATGTCTGCCCAAGATATTGAAATCCATATGGCAACCCAAACTTCCAAAAACCGAGATAAACATCCCAACATACCATGGCATCAAGAAAAAAAATCAAGGCCAGGTTGAAGACCACTATCATACCCAGAAAAACCATGCTACCGACAATAAGAGAACCATACACGAACATGCAAAGCCACGCATGTCCAAACTAGCTAGGAAATCACACATGTGGAAGGTTACCTACAGGTATTCATGTTGAAGCTTCTTGATCCTCCTTTGCCTTCCTTGATCCTTGCTTTCTTTTCCTCTCCTTTGCTTGATTTTCATTCCTTTTCTGCAAAAAATATAGTGCACCAAGAAAACTCTAAGTGACCAAGAGTGAGAGAAAGAGTGAATAATGAGAGAGAACTCCAAAATTGAATTGAAAAAATCTTACCATCTGATCCTCAAAATCATTTTTATGACTGAGGCGTCTATTTTCTTGATTTTCCATTATTTTACTTTAATTTCCTCCTCACATGCAACATGCGACCTTTCACCTTACTTTTCTACGAAATTCCTTAATTTTCATAAATAAATGTTCCAAAATGCCTTTTTTCCTTTCATTTCCTTTTTCTTAGCCTTTTCCAATATTCCTTAGACAAAACACACATCCAATGATGCCCACTAGGATATACTTTCCCAACATTCAGCTTGGAATAGTTGTCCCTTAACCATGGTCTTATTTTTCCTTTATTAACTTTTATTACATGAGTTTTTCACCAGGGCTACTATAGATGAAAGTCCTCCTATACCATCCAATCCATACATCATTATGTTCTTCTTTCATGAGTTAAGCATAATTTTGTTTGTTGTCCCTATATAATAAAATTTTGTGTGACGCATTTTATGATAGAAAATGATGGGAAACAACCATTTCATTTTCCCATTTCTCAAGTAGTTTTTGGAATCCTATAGAGTGAAATTTTCTTGTTGATTTTTATTACTATCATAACATTTGTACCTTAATTTCTTTGAACATGACCAACAATAAAACCATAAAAATTGATGAAAATCGAGTATAATCATATTGGATCATGCTAGATCAAAATGGAATGGTTAATGGATTAAGGAAATGGTTTAATGATGGTATAGTAGAATGATGATAAAATATGAGGGAAAAAACATATTGGAAATGTATGGAGAAAAAATTAAATGGTAGGATAGGAATGCAAGATTATATTATATCCTTATCATTATCCATAACTTTTTAACAAATTAAAAAGATTCAATATGGATTTTACCTCACGTTTTACCTATATGTTAAAGTTTACATGCATGATGATGAAAATAAATTGATCCTAACAAATATGTACCACAAAGTTGATCCAAAATAGAGTAATGTTGATGTATGTTGATTATATGAAGATGATTTCTATGACCAAGAAGGACAAATGCTAATTATGTTTCATTGAAGGCTACCAATGGAATTTTGATTTGCACAAAAAATTTGAAATGGTTGTTGAAGTTTTTGAAAGAATGAAGGCTTGAATTAATTTTTCCCCAATTCTCCAATTCTCAATCTACCCTTCTTATTGGAAAAAATGGAAGGATGAAAATTCTATTCAGTACTCCACATAATATTTATCAAATCCAGAACCCATGGTACAACTCTTGCCATGCAAATGAATGTGTTGAAGTTCAGTATGGAAATATATCATTGCATTACCAACCATTCATCTATGTTGTTAACAAAAGTGAGTTGACTCACCATTGATGTTAATGAACATCAAGGTACCTAGTACTCTTTCTAGGTATGAATGAAGGTGTTGAAGTCGAGTCACCTAAAAGTTCAAACAATAAAGGGACTTTGATGTATTCCCATTATCTTCAACAAGAGCACCTAGCATTATTGTATGCAATCCCCAAGGTAGTAGAAGAAATCTATAGTATTGAACCTAGATAATGTGTTGAGGTTGATGGGTTAAGAATCATTACTAGGAGGGAGTTAATGCATCCCACATAAGCTAACATGAGAATATATATATAAATTTGAAATACTTTGAGAAGAATAACAACAAGATGTATAAATTATTGATAAATTTGCTAACCAATAACATGGTTTTCAAGAAAAGTCTTCGTCTAACTATGTCAGTTTCCTAGTTTTAACAATTAGCCTTTATTTTTATCTTTAATATTCTATTTATTTTTTCTCCAATGCAATCTTACTTTACATGAAAATAAATCGTCTTCTCATGTGTAGACATATTTCTAGTCAAGCCATGTGTGTAACATGTTTACAGAAATACTCATATTGATGGTCAAAACATCTGCTTTACTGTATACCAAAACATGAGAAACCATCCACTCTAATGATGATATCAAGAAAATTTTAAGGGTGAAGGATTTTTGTGTTCAGATAGTTGTCTATAACTGTAATTTAATATATGCATGATATTTATGGTTCACTTGCTCATTTGGAATACTCTCCATGTCCTCTTCTACTATGCCATTTAGATATTTTATTATTGGATGGTTGGTCTCTTGGATGCATAAAGGATATGATGATAGGTATGATAGGGACACATTGTTCTTGGTTCTATTGGTCTCTCTCCATCGAATTGAAGCCATGATTATTTGGTTTTTTCTAGGCCTTCTTCTTACGTTTCCTCATGGAACTTTTGGCCTTCTATCACTTCCTAAAGTACAGGTATGTGTCAAAATGTTGTCAATATTTGATCCTCCTGAGATTCAAAGATGTTTCCAACTAGTGCTATGATTTGAGAGATTTCTTGGAGTATCATTTCCTCCTTTTCTCCACAATCTCTTTAGTATCCTTTTCCCTTTCACTTGTAGGCAACGTCCTACAAGGGGATTAGTACGTTGGGGGGGGGGTGAGGAAAGGGTTCTTACAACACCTTAAAAATAAAATAATTTATAGAAATAAATGCAATATGCTAAAATAAAATTTTCAAAGCCTATTTTATCATGTACTTGGAAACTCTGACATTACAAATACCCTTAAGTCACCAACTTCTTCATTGACATGAGTTACCTTCTTCCTTTCCATGAAACAAGCTAAAATAAAACACATTTTCATAAAAGAAACACATTGTACCAACAGTAAAAGGGCTCGTAGAGATGCACCAAAGTGGTTGTGAAAATTAATACATTATCTCTTACCTTCTTACTCCTCCTAGTCTTAAGTGTTGGGGAAATCAAGAAAAACCATTTGTACAAAAACAAATCTATACTACTAATTCCATAACCCTCTTAGTACATCCCTAGCATGAGCCTTGAAATGTTGGACAAAATAATCCTTAGTAATTCAAACATAAATTATCAACCAGGGGTTTGTAAAATTAGAGATTTTACATAGTATGTGCAGAATTGAAAGCATCTATAGGATTTATAAAATATATTATAGGATGGAAATAGAAAGATGAAATCTAGGAGACTTGTGCTATTTGAGACATAAATATAGGGTCCCTTCACCACGGGTTGAAAAATTTCAAAATGACCTAATGGTGTGTTCATGCAGCCGAGAAAACGTTACAATGCATAACATTTCCCCTTCAAAAATAAATATCACCTCTACCAATCAAAAAATTAACTAGAAGGAAATGGAGAGTTAAGAGATGAGATATGGTCATCAGTAGGGTTGCACACAAAACCCCTATTTGTTAGACTACAAATTTTTCACCTTGGTTAGACTAAATGGTCATGCAAATAAGAGGGTTTCAACATGCATCATTCCCTTCAATGATCAATCTCACTGGTGCAACCAAGCAAGTAGAAAAATCGACAAACTAAGAAACAAACACACACTGATTTATGATAATGAAGGAGAAATTGATTATAATATAAAGTAAAATTATAAGATATTCTACAACAATAACGAAGATAGGGAAACATGGGCTAAGTTGGTGTGAACTCCCAACAGGCACCACACTTCCTTAAAAACAAAATCTAATCATAACTAGCACAACTAAAAATCTTATGCACCAACTTCAACAAATTTTCATTAATCAAGACATAAAATCAAAGTTGCACAATTTCCAACAACTCTAAATGATCAAATTACAAGGTTAAGTAGATGACTTGGAAATGACAACCCCTAGCATATATAACTCCTACAAAATGTAAATCCCAAAACCCTTTTTTTCCATATATTTATACCAAGAAGGGGTCAAATTTAAACCAATTCCCCTAAATATGGACTATCAAATATGGATATAGTACAAAATCTTATGTTTTTCCTATTTTTGGAATATCATAGTTATAGAAAAACTAAAGATCTGATTACACTTGATCCATTTGACATAAAATTAACTAAGAATAGGTTAAAGTTGGTTCCTTCACTTGTTGATTGCTTTCTTTTGGATGCGACTTAACAATAATCGCAACCAAAAAGATACCCTTGTAATAAATGCATGTATGTCACTATTCATTAACTTTTCGGGGAAATATTTCGTGAACCATCTAACTAGGGGTTTTCAAAACACAACCCATTTCATATAGCTTTTCGATTATTTTCGATTCCTCCGAAAATTGTATTTGAAGTTCATTAATCCTTTTTCTTGACAAACTTTGAATGAGAGATTGATCATGAGTAGGTTTGTGCAATCGACCTAGGTACATTCTAGAAAACATGAATCCGTTTCATCGACTCGAGCAAGAAAAGCCATATCTTGGAATTCCACCTAACGCTGCATAGATATGCGAAGCTTGGAAGTCGACTATAGGATTACATAAATGTTATAGAATTGAACTAGGCAAAAGTCGTTATTAGTAAAAATAGGCATAATCCTTTTTAATTCGTCAAAAATAAAGGAAAATGATCCTAATTAACTATGTCAAATCTTGTCACAGTATATTAGTGAAAAAACATGGTAAGAAGAGGTGATGAATGATTGAAATGATGAGGTAAATTAATAAGGAAAAGGTGTTTTAAATGGTTATAAAGATGAAAAAATGGCAGCTCAACACTTTCTAGCTTCACAACCTTTATCTCTTCATTTTTGGATAGATCCATCATCTTGCCTATAGCACATGTATATCATTACCATGAGATTGATCATAATAAAATAAATCCCTTGATCTTAAGATGTTTCATAAAAAAATAATATTTCACAGATATGAGACTCTTTCTCATAATGTTTGGCTCTTTTGCAGATGATATCACCTATCCTTCTTATGGACTTACATACAAATCCATAGCTATGACCATTTTACCTGCAATATGCACTTTCACTCAACCAAACAACATTAGTTTCTCATATAAGTAACAAGTTTGTCACATGGCCACAAAGAGATACCACACCATATGTCCTTATCATCCTAAGATATATTTTTCTACCATAGATTTTTTTCTTGCACAAGAAGGTCAGTACCTCACTAAGTGGAATGGATACAATGCTTTTACCAAGCTCCTCAAGTTCAACATGAGAGTCAATAGGAAAATCCCAACAAATTTGCATTCTACAATCACTACTAGTAGATCTAGCATAAACATAGCATTCCTCTTTTGTACACACATCTACAAATCTCGAAGATTTTTATACCACAGCTTGAAACAAGTTGAATAACAAATTGATAAAAAATGACATGCAATCATTTACACTTGACTCTTAGCCTCTACATGTACAAGTTTCATGACTATAATATATGCGGACTAGTTCTGATTGACGATGCTCATTCACAGACCTAGCTTCCATGTATAAAATGTTGTATTCATTCCAAGACCACAATCATATCCATGGACCAGATCCTCATTGGAGCAACACATCCAATAATATTGTGCGGTGAAATGTAATGAACACGCTACCAAAATAAACTTTAGACCATTGTCATTATCAAACAAGCCAACAACAGTCATTAACTTTTATTAGATATGCACATATTGTTATTCACACATTAGTTTTTATAGGATACGCATACTCATTGCTAAATTATTGATCACACTCTACTTATTAAATGATGGACAAACACCTGTGGACAAACTACAACTATACATGACCAACAATAAACATGTCATATCATTTACTGAGGAAACAATCTATATTCACCTATACAAAAAGCTATAATCATGAACCCTTTTCTTCTAGCTTATATTGACTTCGATATCGCAACATAATAAAAAATGTGAGAGTACACATGATTTCACATATCTGTTTTATTTAATAAAATAAAAATATTTATGAATTTTTTTTCTTCATATTAATATATATTATTTTGTTATTTCAGTGTTTAAATTAACTAAAATTAAATGTTTTAACATCAATTTTAATACTTTTAAAACTATTTCTATATAACTAAATTTTACATTATAATAACTAATACTACATAAAATCAAATCAATCATATAGAATAAATGGACATATCTCTATATTGAAATAAATATTCTTAATCCCACCATATTTATGATTAAAGAAATTATTATATTAAATCTACAATTTTTTTTTCTATCTCTAACTAAATATTAAGAAATAAATACAGATTTAATTTATATTGTTATTATATATTCATGTATACGTTAAGTTTTTTTTTTTAATATTGGTTTATTATTATGCTTATGATTTATTTATTTTAATTTTTTGAAATTATATTTTATTTATTATATTATGGCCAATATAAATATAATAATTTTATTTAGTATCTTGATTTAGGTATTTCATTATTTAATTTTGATAATTACAATACCATAAACATAATATTTATAAAATTTAACTATTTATGAACAATAAAATTATATTTGAAAACTATCAATACATTAATTATTATAATTTTGCTACACATTAACAAAAAATAGAAATTTATTTAGAATAATGACATAATATTAATAGAAAATGAAATCTTAACACAACATAGAAACATATTAATGTAACAAAGAAATTCATAACACTTCCTAAATAATTAGTAATAGTAGAAGTATTAATTAATAACTAGTGAGATCAGAGATATTATTTAATATTACACTAACATAAGCACTATAACACAGGTAGAATGAGAGGAAACCCTATGGTTTTGGCCCTTAGAGAAGTGAATACATGAGGAAATTCATCTATTTATATTCAATGATTATCAGGCAGGGGGTTCCCCTATGATGATAGTCCTTCACTGATTGATCTCCTTTTATCCTTTTGACATTATATTTTTTATCTACGAGATAATTTGTTATGGCACTAATGATCCGGTTATCAAATTTTAGCTCAAAAGTGAAGGTGTCCATAATCTTCCAAAATTGGAATAAAGTCGAAGTATTCATCATTCTGAATCCAATGAAACTCATTTCACCTGAATCTGATATCTTATTTGCAAGTTATCTCCTCTGGATCGTTATGTCCAACAACTAAAAAAATAGCAAGTTTGTTGACTGGGAAACTGACTATGGAGTCGTACTGCTGATGTCAGCAGTTTGATTGGGCAGGTATGGACCAATGAGGATCTTCCAAGTGGCAACCTTGTATTACGTGATTCGGCTCATTTTGATTGGTTCAGTTTGTTGCGGTGGACCAATCAGGGTGTGCCACATGGCCCAACCAGAGGCCGCCATATGGCACCGCACGGTTGGCCAAAATTTTGGTGTGGGTCGGACAGACTCAGTAGGATTTAAATTTACAACCTTACATCTAGTAGCCTAGTGTCTTTCCACTACACCACAAGTGTGATTCTTACCCCATAAGGGCCTTGGAATTATTTAAGGTTTATGAAGTGTACCTACGACCACATGAACCTGGTCGTAAGGAGTTTGGGGATCGGGACATTAGCCCTGTCCTTAGTCCTAAGACTCGACATGATCACCGGTTGGAGTGCAGTATGAGCGTCGACAGGCAGGGGATTAGGGTTGGACCTAGCCCACCATCACTTGTCACCTCCACGACAGCATGCTACAACGCTCGGTAGAGAGTTTGAATGGGGCCATCTCGAGGCCATATGGACACCAGCCTGACCATAGAAAAATGTGAGGGGGCTCCATTGATAAGGGAATGTCATTGGCTGGACCCTCCGGTCTATGGGCACTATAAGACCATCGTCGCAAAAATTAAAGGGTTAGTCCTACGATGACGGGCAGTTAGCCCTAGCCCCTAGCTGCATGGCCCATGTGGCCATAGTTTTCGCATTAAGGGTTATTGTACGAATAAATTGCCCAACAAATTGCACCTTTAGTGGGTGAATTTGTTACCTCCATAGTGGAAAATAGGGTTAAATTGTAGCATTGTTAAACTGCTTCTCCATTTTGTAGGATGAATAATGAAGGAGTTAATAGAGCTTCTTAGGGCCATAACTTGGTGAGTTTTTCGCCCTTTGGAGCTCAAGAATAATCTATATATGGTTTTTAGGACATTATAAATCTAATGGGGACCTCTATTTTCATATTAGAGTACATATGAAGAGAATTTTTTTAGGTTGAAGTCTATGGGTGTATGGATCAATCAATTTTTTAGAGGAGTTCTTGAATGTGTTTGAATATGAAGAAGGCTTTGTAGGTGTTTCCTTACATTCAAAAGTTTAATACAGCAGTTGTGGCTTGTAGGGTGTAGCTCATTTTGTCTTTTCTCACTATGTCTTATTGATGAAATCTTTCTTTTTGTATCTCAATGTGGAATTGAAGTACTGTTATGCTCATGTATGCTCATTTTTAGATGAAGTACTGGGTCATTGTAGGAGACACATTTTGTTGTTGATGGTTTCATGAATGAGTGTAAGTTGTCATGCTATTTATAGTGAGATTTCTTTGCAGGAGAACGTTTCCTTGAAGGGGAAAATAGCCCCTTGTTTTATCAAAAAACTTTATGTACTCTTTTTGAATGAATATATGGAGTGGTCTAGCTACATTGGTAGGCCTAAAGATGTAGCTGAAGAGGGGTGAAATCCGACACCAAATTATTTGTTGTTGCTCTTCCTAAATGCCTGTATGAGTTAAATGATGAGATGTTTCTCATGTTTTAAGTTTACATGAGGAAACTAACTCATAGTCCTTGAATAGACCTTTGAAAACTTGTTTTGTCATAAGACCCATTTATCCTTGCAAAGCGTCAAGAACGATCACTTTTTAGGAAGGAGAAGTTCTCCTCCAATTTAATATCAAATTGATAGGAGTGAAAGGCTTGACAAAGTTGCAAGAATGGGTGAGAAGGGAGTGAAAGAGCTTGAGGAGATGAATTTGTCTCTTTGAATGGAGAACATTGAATTGAGAAGAATGCTTGAAATGGATGAAGAGGAGAAGAGGCATATGCGCCTTCAGTTGTAGTGAGTGCCAGAGGAACAAGTTGATGAAAGTTCCACTCCAGTGACTGCAAACAAAACCTCCAGAGTGAAACCAATATGTGAGCATGGTTCAAACAAAGGTTATGCACATTATGTAGAAAATGATGCATGTGTATTTTGTAACCATCTCATAGATTATCATCATATTCTAGTTGCTAAGAGTGGGCGACTAGGGTCATCTACAAAGTTTTCATCATCATCTCTAGCATAAAAGGTGGATGAAAATTTTAAGGAGATAATAAGAATTTCATGTTCAAATCCTTTTGTTTATATTCATAACACCTCCTTTGCATAATTTGAATAACATACTAGAAGAATTGCTATGAAGCTTCTCTCTAAAATGGGTTATGAAGGAGGAGGCATCAACATCAATGGCCAAGGGATCACTAATCCAATCATGGCACAAGAGAGACCAAAATATCAAGGGTTGGGATATGGTCAAAAAGAGTTTGAAGAATGATCTAAATGGTTTGAGGAAAATCAATCATTACAGGATGATATGTCACACCAATATGGTGGTGAAAAATTTCATTTGTATCCTAAGAGAGATGAATGCTTTAAAAGACCTTCCATGTCATCATCCATGTTGAGGAAAATTAATTACCTATCATTTAATTGTCAACCCGGGGGTTTCGTAAAACTTGCGAAGCATGTGTGCACTATATATGCTATAAATTAGCTTTCAATTTAGATCAATCTAACTACGAAACCAAATAATGAAAAACCAAATTCAACTATTCTAATTTATCACTCAATTCAAAATACATTATAGTACAATTATAGTATGACGCACAGAATTGAAATCTTAATCTTTCAATCTTGCAGGAACTGAAAAGCACACCACTCTTTCAAAAATGAAAGCAAAAGCAATCATTCTTAACCTCTCACATAGGAAAATATATGAATGAAAATAAAAACAAATTCTCTTAACTTCTAGGTAGAAAGCAAATAAAAACAATCACCCTTAACCTCTCACACAGGAAAAGATATGAAAGAAAATAAAAACAAATCCTCTTAACTTCTAGGGAGAAAGAAAATAAAGATAATCACTCTTAACCTCTCACACAGGAAAATATATGAAAGAAATAAATCTTAATCTATGAAAGTAATAAATCTTAATCTATGAAAAACAATAAATCTCACACATTGCAGGTGGCCAGTCCAAAAACATGAGAGATGGAAAGTTGAGAGGCTCCAAACTGAACGAAAGGTTCATCTCAATACACTTGTCTAGAACTTTTCCTAGGTTATATAAAGCTTCCTGAAAGTTAGAGCCATAAGGAGTAAAGTCATCCATGTATATCTCTACCGCATCATGAACTAATTCAGAAAATATACTCAATACCGCTCTTTGGAAAGTGGCTGGAGCATTACACAAATGAAAACGAAGGACCCGGTATACAAAGGTACCCCAACGAAAAGTGAAAGTGGTCTTATCTTGGTCTTCCGGGCTAATTTGAATATGATTGTACCCGCTAAACCCATGTAGGAAAGAAAAAAACCTTTTCCCTGCCAGACCGTCTAACACTTGATCTATGACAGGTAAAAGAAAATGGTCCCTTTTAGTGGCTTTGTTCAATTCCTGATAGTCGACATAGATTCTCCACTTACCATTTTTCTTTGGCACTAGCACCAAAGGAGACACCCATTCACTATCAGAGATGGGATAGATGAATCCTGCATCAAGCAATTTCTACAATTCTTCCTTAACAATATCTTTAAGTGCTAGATTCATCCTCCTTTGAGGCTTCCTGACTGGCTTGCAACCCTCCTTTATGTATATATGATGAGTACATACTAAAGGGTGCACTCCCTTCATCTCCTTATAACTCCAAGCGAAAGCATCTAGGTGTTTTCTGAGCATGCTACATAGTTCCTTCTCCTGGGAAGTGGATAGGGATGGATTGATTTTCAAGGTTCTTTCTGGGTCAAACTCTATATTCTTAACACGGAGAGAAGTCGAGTCGACCGCACAAAGATCAGTTTAGGGGTTGTCTTGGGTTTCTCTTACTATGTCCTCTAACAGTGATATACTGGGAGGTGGATTCTGAATTAGATTTTCAATCATATCATCCTCATGTTGCGGTTTTCCCCCCATGGCGATTTATAATGCACAAAGTGGTGTAGAATAGACTTCATCCTCATATTCCTCCTCCAACCAGAGAGGTAGATCATGTTCTAACAAGGGTTGGGCAGGAGGATATAGGATTAACTACTTGGACATATGCCCGTTCTTTATGGTCATGTTCCCAGCTCGATAGCTGATGTAGGCATCGGCAGTAGCCAACCAGGGTCTTCCCAAAATGAGAGGATACCCAGTGAGCTTTGCCTTTGGCTGGAGAACTAAGAAATCAACAAGGTACTCCCAAGAATCAATGGATACCATCACATCTTCTACAATCCCACCAGGGGTCATGGGGGAGTGGTCTACTAACTGTAGCATGGTCGTGGTCTTCCTCAAGGAGCCCTGGAGGTTGAGTTTGAGCATTGTGTCCTTTGTCATCACATTAATGGCAGCTCCTAGATCAATCAAGGTGTGTGGGATCATGGTGCCATTGATGTGGACATCAACTACTAGTTTTCCAAGGTCCACATATTTTGGACAGATTACCAGCCCCAACATCAGGTCGGACAATTGCCCTATGACATTGATAGTTGGAGCATCTCTCTTGCGCCTTCCTCGATGCCTAAAGCACTTCTCTTTCATCAACCTATTGTAGATAGGCACATCTTTTATGGCTCGGGGAAGTGGTATCTTCACACATAAATGTTTCAATTCCCCCAAGAGTTTAGCTTCTTCTGGGGTAGGCTGCACTGTCACGGATAGTCTCTCGGGAAAGGGTGGAATTTCTTTAGGTTCACTTTCCTCTTTATCTTCTTCAACCTCCTTGCGTCAAGGCTAGCTATCTGGGAGAACTTTCCTAGATCGCAAGTTAATTTCCTGAATCTCCACAGCATAAGTTGGGCATGATGGTTCCCCACTATACACTTGTTGAGCTTGTCTATTGTTTGGGTTTGGATTTGGTTGGGCAAGCATTTGGGGTTGCTTTGGAGGAGCAGGAGGTAGCGGTTGTTGTTGGGTAGGTGGTGGAGGCAAAATATGGGGAGGAGAGTTGTATTGGGGCCTCCACCCCTAATGAGGTGCATTCCACTGAGGTTGTGGCTCAGCATAGGATTGAAATGAATGGTTGGCTAGTTGGGCATGATATTGAGATGTGAAAGACCAAGGAGGAGGTGTGGACTAGGAAGGATGAGCAGGGGGGCCCAAGAAGGTATGGAGGTGACTTGGTTGGGTTTGTAGTATGCCTGAGATGTCGCTTGCATCCCCTGCTAGTATGGTCTAGGTCCGTGTGGCCTCCTTTGGTTTATGTAATAGAGCTGTTCAGTGACTCCCTCAGCCCCTTGATATACAACTTTAAGTCTAGGTAAGGAAGGGCACTTATCTGTAGAATGATTTTCTTCACAGACTGAACAAACCTCTATAGAGTTCAATGGGAATTTGTTCCTAGGATGCCTCCTGGTGCATCTGGGGAAAACAATGGCCAAAGCCCTCTCTGCTTCCTCTTGTTTCCTTTTGATATGCAAGGTATCCATTTG
Organism: Pinus tabuliformis; assembly: GCA_031772625.1. Classification (NCBI taxonomy): domain Eukaryota; kingdom Viridiplantae; phylum Streptophyta; class Pinopsida; order Pinales; family Pinaceae; genus Pinus; species Pinus tabuliformis. The sequence continues at coordinate 918,516,058 of CM062820.1, forward strand.
CATGGCAAGAGTCTGCAACATCTCACTCTTGAATTCTTCCATCATGTTTACAATTTCTCCTTTAATGGATGAGTTAGAGGAAGAGGCACTGGCTATGGGTTCACTCCCTCTACCTTTCTTTCTGGCTGCTCTAGAATGGTTTCTAAAAATAGTCTTTATGTCCTCATAGGACATTTGGTAGATGTCTCCCCTGGCCAATAGATGGAGGGTGTCTGAAAGATCTTCCTGGATTCCCCTGAGAAGGACCACCTTCAGCGACTCAGGGTTGAGTATACACCTGGCCCTTTTGTAACTGAGCTAGAACCTCTCTTCATATTCTTCTAGGGACTCATCCTTTCCTATAGTCATTCGGAAAATTTCTTCTTTAGTATATTTTGACCTACAATAGTCTCTATACTTGTTGTTAAAGGCTTGTTGCACCTGAGCCCAAGTTGTGATGCTATTGCTAGGTAATCCCATGAACCGGTGCAATGATGCATCATTAAGAGTAGAACGAAACAGTTTCAACTTTTTCTCATCTTCCGCATGGTCATAGGTTCGACAGATAATAGTAAACTCAAACAAAAAGGTGTCAGGATCTTCTGTAGTCAAACCATGGAAATGAGGTAGGGTGGAAGGGCTTATATTCTTCATTTTGGTGTCCACATTAGTCTCTTGAATGGGAAAGGTACCCTCTATTCTCTCTCCATTGCCCCTAATATTTCTGTGTTCAGCCATTCACTCCAAAGGAATTTTTTCCTCTTCTCCTTCCCCTATAGGTTCTTCAAATATGTCTGGCTATTCACCTAATGGTTTTTCTTGATCGCAGCCACTGAAGAAGAGAGAATGTTGGCTGTGTGAAGCAGTGGGGGTGTTGAGCAAAATTTTTCCTGAGTTATCTCTATTCCTATGAGGCATGAAAGGAAATCTTTTTGGTTGGTTTTTGTTTCTTTTTCCCCACACTCATAGCACCTGCAAAATTGAAATTGATTGAAAAAAACAAATTGCAACTAGCTGAAATGAACTTGCCGAAATAAAATTTGCAGAATTGAAAAGGAAAGCAAGGAAATGAAAAACTCAAGGAAAAGAAAGGCTAGTTTACTCTTGTTGAAATTAAATTTGCAAAATTGAAAAGGAAAGCAAGGAAATGCAGAACTGAAAGAAAAGAAATGACTATTCTAGTTTTGCCGAAATAAAATATTAGCAGAATGTTGCAAGAAGAAATAGAAGAAAGCAGTAATCATAGAATACTCTGACGCTTCCCTGGAAATGGCACCAAAAGAGTGGTGAGCACCAGTATTGTAGCAATAATGCTGCAACTCCTGGGCTGCCTACTTTACTCTTATCAACCCGACAGTTCGTAACAAACTTGGAAGCAATGGTGCTGTATGCACAAGTACTAGTTCTTACTGCAAGTTGTCACTTAGTCAGCCGGCCCAAGATCACTAGGAGCTTAAGCCAACTTCTATGGATTCCAGAAGAAGCTCTATATGTGATGAAAGAAAAGAAAGATAGATGCTATTCTAACTGCAGAAAGGAGAAAGACTGAAATGTAAAGCAAAACTAGTGAACCCTAATTAACCAACTAATTCTACTTTTGCAGAAAGCACTATGAAAACCATGAAAGAGATTCCATTACCTACTCAAGCAGGTAAAAAAAATCCACCTAAGCTATTTATAGAACTAAAATAAGAAAAAAACATCTTTTTGGATTTTTATGTATTTTTATGTGAATTTGACATGCATGTATTTTATTGTTTTTGAATGTGGCAGCGAATAGGGGTGTTGAAGGGTGGTTTTGGGACTTGAGAGGATGTAGGATGGCGTGGATGGGTCATTAGATGTCTCAGGTGGCCTTTTGGAGGCTTTTCCCACACTCAGTTTCAAAAGGAGGCCTACAGGAAAATCTACAGGAGGACAGAGGAAATCTACAAGAGGAAAACAATGTTCTACAGGAGGCCTATAGGAGGAGGTCGAGAGCATTTTTCACTGTTCTGAGGGTATGAGAGTGGGAAAAAGAGGTGGATGAAAGTTGGAATGAGGTGTCAGGGTGCTTATGGTCTAACGAGAATCACCAGGAGAGAGGAAGATGATTGGGTTTGCCCAAGGAGAGAGGAAGAAGTTCTATGGAAAATGCAGGAAACTAAGGCAGAATTGAGGTGAGGCTTGGGCAACCTGTAGGGCATGGATCAGATGGGGGATGGGATGGATAATAGGTTGGCCTACTACTAGAAGAGATCTACTGCAAAGGAACTGATAGTGAACCAATGAGATCAAACAAGCAATGAAATGAGTGCATCTAGAAAAATAGAGTTTTGCATCAAACTAGTCTAAACTATGATCTATGAAAGGAAATGCTGAGAAATGCTCCAAGAAAGGAAAGCATGAGAGAATACTACTACAAATAAAGAAGTGAGCATGATGAAGAAGATCTGAAGCAAAAAGTAACTAGACTATTAAGCTACTAAAAAGCTGCAAACACTAGAAGTCCTATGAATGACGAAAATATGTGTTTTTGGGGAAGGAAGAGGGTCTTTGCCTCAAATCATGGTCCCAAAGGGAGAAAGAGAGGCCAAGGCACTATTTCTAGCCTTTTGAATCTTCTTTTTGTCACTGCTTAACCTACTATAGAAAGCACAAATGGAAGCAAACTACTGAATCATCAAAAACAACCTATTCTCAACCATAAAAGAAATGCATCTAACAGCAACCTAATCTACAAACTAAAATTAAACATACAAATAGAAGTAAAGAGGAGATTGGATGCCTGGATTGGGCCCTAACCCAAGAGCTTCAGCCCTCTAAGGTAACTCAGTGCTAGCTCAAAAAGGATTCCATCTTTATTATCAAAACAATAACAAGATTACATGAGACTGTCACAAAATAATAAGCTCGAAGTTGAGCAGAGTTTACATAAGGAAAAATCCAACAAAAAATCTATCCCTAGTGAGGCCCTAGGCCTTTCTACTTATACAAATGAAGCTACCAACAACTTCCTTAAAATCAGGGAGGCTTGGCTCCCAAAACTCGAGATAATCATCAATCATCCTCCACTTGCTCAGCTACCTTCTAATGCATGATTTGGCTGCTTGTACTCCGAGCTGAATGAAGGGGAATTTGAAGTGAAGAGTAATGAATGAGGGGGATTCCCTCCTATAAGTCCTCTCCTTTTTCCACTTCAAGTTATTGCTGCCATTTTTCCACTGGATCCTTGACTTTGACCTCAAAATTCATCAATAATCTGCATTAAACACATGTTAGACCACATGGCATCATAACTAACCCAGCTCACTCTATAAGCATAAATATAATTAGAAAACCATACAATAAGCTAAGAGAATGGTTGATTTAACTAGGTTAGGAGGTAAAATGAGCCCATATAATTACCCATTTATGAGGCTCATCACATAGTTAGGAGTAAATGATTTTATTTGAAGTCTTTCTTTCCTTGGTTGTTGATGGGGTTGACCTCTTAACTCCTTCTTGAGCATTTCAAATTTAGAGTTCCCTACCTTATCTTGTGAACTAGATTCACCTTCAGTAGTTTCACGAAAACCAAGACCAGAGTTGATGATAGGAGACCTTTGACTACTAAGAATATTATCCAAAATCTTAGTACTATCTTGAAATCGTAAAATTTTATCCTTTTCTTCTAATTTACCTTTTAGGATATTTACCTCAACCTGATATTTCTCTTCCTTTTCAAGATACTGCTCCTTCATGATTTCTTTAGCTTTTCTTCCTTCCTCCACTTGTTTCCTTAATTCGACAACTTCATTTTCTTGTTTTTCAAATACTTGGAGTAGTTCTTCATTCTGCTTATTTGAATGTTTGAGATCTTCTTTTAGAGAAATGACCATAGCTTCAAGACCTTCAGAGTAGCTAGTTCTTTCTATAAGTTCCTTGGTTGTTGTGTTCTTTTCATTCACTTCATTTCTCAATGATATCACTTCATCCTGCAGCCTTTGAGTTTTATCTTCCTTTTCTTTGTACTACTTATTTATTTTGTTTCCTTCCTTCAATTGGGCTTTTAACCTAGTAACTTCTTCTTTGTAGGCACATTCCCTTTTATCAATTAGATCTTTTTGATCTATAATTGTGTCTGTGAGCCTTTTAAATTCTACCACTGTTTGATTTCTTTCTCTTTCACCCATAAGAGCAAATTCATTTGTTTCACTATCACTTTCATTATCTTCAAATGAACAGAGAAATGTATCACCAGAGGACAACAAATTCATCCCTGATAGTTCTTTTTCTTGTTCGTCTTCATTCTGAGGTGACTCTGAAGAGTTGCTTCAACACAAAGGCCAATCATCTCTCTCACTATCATAGTTCCTTTGAGACGTCTTCTTCTTTTCAAGTGATTTTTTCTTTAGGTTCTTTCCCATTGTTACTACAGATCTCCTTCAAGCGATCAAGCTTCTGCCAAAGGACCTGCTCTGATACCAATCATTGGAAATAATACTAAGAGGGTAGGTGAATCAATATTTACAAATCAATAACCTTTTCATTTCCATAATCAGATTTATATACGCTACTTCAAAGAAGGGAACTCGCATTTGCACGCAACTGTTCTTAAGCAAACCAGCATATATCCAGTGAACTTATGATTCAGTTAATTCATCATATGTTGATCTTTAATTAGTGCATCAGTACTTTGTTAAAAATTAAACAGTAACCATGCACAATAATAACAAAATAAACCATCACACATAAGCAACACACATGAACACCAAGATTTAAGGTGGAAACCCAATGTGGGTGAAAACCACTTGCTGTTGTCATCTCTGTCTTCTTTTAATAATAAGAAAATCTATTTACAATATTGTACTGGTGTAGACTCATACCAGTACGTAGGCACCCACCTGCAGAAGGCTACAACCTTCTCTCATTCTCCAGCTTCTTTTGCAAGGGAGCTACAACCCCCTAGTTCTTGTACTAGCTGATATATTTACTAGTACGTAGGATCCAACTTACAAAAGGCTACAACCTTCACTCATTCTCCAGTTGCTACTAGAAGGGATCTCCAACCCCCTGATCAAATCACCAACCACTACTGGTGGGAAGCTTCAACTTCCTCACTGAAGGCTACAACCCTTAGTATCCTTCGAGGACCACGTTTGATTAATTTTCACACTAGATACACTTGGTACACAACAACACTATACATAGGCCACGTTTCATCAAATTTTCACATTGGACCCATTAGTAACAATGAATCTCAAAGTCAATCACCACGACAATATATCCATCAAATATATCTGCATCAACCAATCACTGAAAGTCAATCATCAATCTATGATATAACTGAAACCCAATCATCAATATCTAAATCAATCAATCACGAAAACCTATGACATAAAAAAATCACTAAACAACTAAATCAAACAATCACTGAACCTCTGACACAACTGAGTCAACCATTCAATCAAACTTAATGAAATTCAACCAATCAACTGGAACAGACAAATCACTATAACCAGTACACAGATCTGAACCCAGAACACTGCATCAACAACCAGAACTGACTGTAACCTCAAAAGGCATGTGTCAGAATGTATACACTCCTTTAATGAAGCAAACCTGCATTTATACACTGCTTCCTTTAGCCCAACCTGCGTATACCTCTAAAGATACTGAATCATAAACCCTCTGAACCACAAACTGTACCAATCAGCGACATTCTAAAGATCTACTATCATATTACAGAGTTCTAAATAGATAGCAACAAGGATAACCCTTCTTTCTCAATCAATTAGTCAATGAGGCACAAACTCTTTATGCATTCAGTTTTATTTTAAGATCTAAGAAGACTTCATTGACAGACAATAGTAAAACAACAACACTGATATGATAGATGAGTCATCCTTGATCATCAAGCTTTTCTTTTGCATACACTACTTGGATAAGATGAACCAGCGTGTATACGCATCGTCACCAAATCGAATCAGCATATAGATCTACAAATACTTGCTTATAACTTCGCTACAATTCCCGACTTCAGACATACCCGGATCATCACATATATGTGTTAGCAATCAGATCTAGACCATCCATTATCAGATCACATAATGATAGGCCATTGTGATCCTGATCCATCATTAGATCTCATCCATCATCAAATGCTCAAGTGCATATTTTGTCTAGATCAAGCAAGCCATCAGAAACACATAACATGCATATTTACTTTTGATCTGACACTTCATAAGATATTCATTACTTATACAATTATCCCTTTGATATTCTCCTCCTTATATAGTTTGAGGCCTTTCTCAATACCATGGACCAAAACCACTTATGGCCAATACCTCAGACCAAATACCTCAGACCAATCCCTTGAACCAAATACCTCAAACCAATACCATAGAACAAATACGTCGGACCAATACCTTCGACCAAATACCTTGGATCAATACCTTGGACCAAAACCTCGGACCAAAACCTTGGACCAATACCTTGGACCCAAAATACCTTGGACCAAATACCTCAGAACAAAACCTTGGTTTTCCAAACATGTACACTCCTTTCCTCCTGTGGGAGTGTGTGTATATGTATATGCTCATTTTGTTCTATGGACCAACGTCTATACATTGTTTTGACTAAGTAGACCTGCGTATACTTCTTAAACTTCTTTTCATCAACCTTTTCCTTTACCTTCTTTATTCTAATTAGTAGACCTTAGTTCCATCTTCTTGTTCTTTTGTACCACTGCCCTGTTACCTCTGAATATACATGTTGTACCGTGAGTTGCCTTTTACCAAAACTGAATTGACCTGTGAGTGAATTTCCATCAATAACAACACTTGTATCATAATGCCAACATATCATAAGGGTCGCAATTCCATCCTCTAGCTTATTAAATTATCTTTTGTTATATTATGCTTAACGTGAGGAGAAAAAGATGTGTTGCTATGCGATCCAGGTCTGGGTGTGACAAAGGACCCTTCCAAGACCTTTTACTTTTGTGATGTGCTAAATTGCATTTTTAAAAGAACAAAAATGAATACATGTGCATGTTGTAAGGAAGAGAAACATGTCAATCATCAGCAACATAAAAACATAAGTCGTTGATAACAGAGTTCATCCAAGAGGGACTACATCTCCAGGCCCCGGTGTCAAGATGGTGTAGGCCACTCTATTAAGTGTTGTCAATAGTGATGATGTACATAGAGGTGATGTTGCTATCATACAAGGAAAATGCCCTCACGCAAGAGTGGCTCCAAGAGATGTTCCACTACAGGAACTCTCAGTCAAAAGACTCCTATCAGTATGACAAAAACTCATGCATGATGATCATCCCACCAACATGGCATAAAAGAGATCTTAATGCAAACATACATGATGACAACCTGAGTATCCCATCAACATACAACAAAGGGATCCCAAAACATAACATGACAAATCATGACAACAAGTACATCACATAGATGATTCCGCGTCACATCAAGCAGAAAACATGAAAACAAATAATAAACAAGATCCCTCATCAAACATCAAACATGGATCTGTGCAACACAAAGCATAGTAAAAGAAGTACATGAACACACTGCATATACCTCATAACCAAGGGCCATCTGCAGAAGCGGATGTCAAATTGCTGAAGCTCACGGCATCAAATCACATGAAAATGGTTGCTCACACATGAATGTTGACACCTGCATTCCACTTAGAAAAGTGGCTGGAAAATGAAATGAGAAAACGACAAATCTAAATGCACCGTCAGATTTGTGGCATCGAATAGTGCAAAATCGACTGTCCAATTTTTTGAATTCTAAGAAATTAAGAATCTCAGGCTCCAGGAATTTTTTAGATTCCTCAAAGATTTTGCTTCATAGGTAGACTGGAAATCTGCAACTCCAAAAGAAAATCTGACCTCACCATTGTGATCCCTACTGAAAACCATGAAAAATGACAGTAAACTTGACTATATTCCGACATGGAAAAAAATTACCTCCTCGGGAAAATTTCAAGGATCATGGTTTCGCTCCATATTTCTGTAGTAGTCATGGTTCCACTTTCACACTGAAAGATGGCCAAAAGTGAAAAACTTTGATGGAGAAACGGATAGCGCCATTGCGTTCGTGGCGTCGAGAAGTGCTAAAACCATATAAAATTTGTCAAAATCTGACAAAGTGAAAGTTCGGCCCTCCTGCAAAATTCTGCCTCGAACGGTGTGTACTGTGTTCCTCTCCTGAGCGAATTGACAAATTGTTTTTAAATATAATTTTGCGAGAAGATTTCTCAATAAGGTTGTTTGGTGTAATATTTGAGATTCGGTTTGGTAGGGAGGCGGTCGGGCATTCAAACCCCGCCTCCTCCTTTTTTTACACAAAAAAATTAGTTTTTAAACAAAGACAGGTTGGTTGCGCTTGCCTTGGGTGGCCCGCTCCCATACCTCCATCCATTGCTTTCCAGTTGCTGGTGCATTTTTTGATTTAAGCATGGTTGGGTCCATGCCCCAAGGGCCGGCCCACCACCCAAAACATAACGGTTTGATTTTTTTCAGCGGTGTTTGGTGGTTGCGTCCATACCCCAAGGGCCAAACCTCCTCTATTATAATGGTTGTTGAGAGTTCCGTGGGAAGGGCTGAGGTTGTGGCCCACCCCTCCACCATATATTATAATTGCGACGGTTATGTGCGGAGGGGGTGGTGGGGTTGGTGGCCCCCACCCCCTTTTTTTTATATTTTTTTGTTTTAATAACAAACAATATGCATTTTTTGAAATTCAGTCTTTTTAAGCGGAAGGAGTCTTTTTAACGAGGCCACAATTTCGCCCAGAACTTGGCCGGAGTTGGCCGGATTCCATCCACTGGAAAAGTGCAAATTGTGTCCTCGTTAAACTTGCCTAGTCATAAAAAAGTCAACCCAAATTTGACTGCTTCTATCTCCTTCATCCATACTCCAATTGACAAATTGTTCACATCGCCTCGATCAGGACATTGAGATATACGCTCTAGTCCTAGTTTGAGCATAATCCAAAAACTTTGATTTTTGAGCTTTCCTGAGTCCTCTGTTTCCTGTGTGTGTCTCTGGAGCCACCTAGATCAAACCTCCCCACTGAGGAGCTTTTCGTCCTCTAAAATCATGAAAAATAATCCGTAATTTCTTTGTACCTTGTCTACATCATAATTGTCCTGAAAGGTCTAGCTTCCATCTCCTTCACCTTTGTTCTTCGGAGCCTTAAGCGAAGAGCCAACACCTGCTACTTTTGTAACCTATAGTACATTGTTTTCACAAATTACATGCTTGACTCTCATGACCAACTAATGACCCAAGCATCCATACTTGCCACAAGTTTATAACACACACTTGGTGGTCAAGTTTACATCAAGATGGACGCAATACCCCAGCTACGAAAACAAGGCCAACGTATCACTGTTGCCCCAACAAGTGATGGAAAACACATCATCATTGTAACACATGATTTACAAAGATAAGGCCAAACACTATTTGCTTTGACAAGTGATGGAAACATGACATCACTTTCAAAGTTTAACATGCAACTTAGAATAAGACCAGACATCATTGTTGTTGAACAAGTGATGGAAACACATCATCACTTTTACATTTTGAAATGCAACAAATGATTTACAAAATCATGACCATGAAATTCTAACATATCTAGAAATCATTTTTCACTTATCAAGGTGAATGGGTCACCTCCTTATGGTGCATTCGATGGTTGAACAACTGCTTCACCTGGTTCATGAACCAATGCTTTGTCTTTAAGGTGATGCTCTAGATGGAGCCTCCAACAAGTGGCTCTTCGATGGCCACTTCTATCGTAATGACTGCAGTAGGTTTGTTTCCTCCATATTTGCTTAACATGTTTCTTTCCCTGTTGTTGAGGTGGTCTTTCACGCCTCATCCTTTTGTGTGCTGCCATTCTTTTCCAACACTTAGAAAATGTATGGTTATGTAATCCACAAAAGGTGCATTTTTTTCAATGCCATGTTCTCTGTTCATCATTAAAAACATGATCATAATTGAAATGAAAATTCAAATGTTGAGAGTGGTTATACATTTCCTTGCTGTCTCTGATGTCAGTATGGTGATGAGAGCTTGACTCAGCTCTCTCCCTGCAACAGGCACTACCGTGGGATGATGGGGATGTGTTCCCATCATTCTCTTTCCTCGATGATTTCAATGATGTCTTGGAAGAATCTGACACCTTCGAGCATTCTCCTTTGGTGTATCTCGAGCCTGCAAATTTAGGTCTCTGCACAACCTCGAATGGTTGAGTTATGCCTTGGTTATTAACACAGATTTTTTCTTCCTCCTCGTGCCTCGTCCTTGTAAGGAGCCTCATGTTTTTCTGTGTAACTGGGATATCCAAATCTTCAATGGAAAGAATACTACGTGAAGTTGAAACCGAAAGGAAATCAACATCTTTACCTCCTCTGTCGATTTGGAAAGAACTAATGAGGGATTCTCATCGTTTGTGGTTGTTGGTTCGCTAGTTGTCTCGGCGCATTGCCCAACTTCCTTTTGGACATACCCAAGTCCTTCTTGATGGGGTAATTCCTCTACTTTGATGGGGTTGATAATGCCTTGGCCATTAATGCCCAAGACTTTTCCTTCATACCCCATTCTCTTCAACAGTTTGGAGCCAATTCCTGTGGTATGATTTTCAAAAACAAAGAAATCATCATTAGGACACATACATGAATTTAGAGAACTACTTTTTACCTCACATGGGTTAGGCTGTAGCTTTTCCAAGGCCTCGTCCTTTGCTTGTAGCTGTCATAGCAAAATTTGTTTCTCCTCTTTCTCTTTATGTAGACACATCTTCAATTCAATGTTCTTTGTTTTAAGACTTTGCTTGTTGTGCTTCAGCTCTTCTGGGGCCTCTTCTGTGGCTTGCAACTGAAGCTACAATCACTCCTTTTCCTCTATCTCTTTCTGTAGAGATTCATATATTATTTCCACTCTTTTAGAAATTCTAAGCATAGTATCGTAGATCACTTTTTTCATCCTCTGTCGCTGCACATTCCATTGTTTACGCTACAATTCACATCAATGCAAAGACCACTCTGATACCACTTGATCCAGGCTCAGGTGTGACAAAGGACCCTTCCAAGACCTTTTACTTTCGTGATGTGTTGAATTTTATTTTTAAAAGAAAATAAATAAATACATGTGCATGTTGTAAGGAATAGCAACATGTAAATCATCAACAACATAAAAACATAAGTCATTAATAATGGAGTTTGTCCAGGAGGGACTACGTTTCCGGGCCCCAGTGTCAAGATGGTGTAGGCCGCTACATTAAGTGTTGTCAATAGTGAGATGTACATAGAGGTGATATTGCTATCATACAAGGAAAATGTCCTCACGCAGGAGTGGCTCCAAGAGATGTTCCACTACAGGAACTCTCAGTCAAAAGACTCCTATTAGTATGACACAAACTCAGGCATGATGAGCATCCCACCAACATGGAATAAAAGGGATCTCAATGCAAACACACATGATGACAACCTGAGTATCCCATCAACATACAACAAAGGGATCTCAAAACATAACATGAAAAATCATGACAACAAGTACATCACATAGATGATTCTGTGTCACATCAAGTAGAAATCATGAAAACAAATAACAAACAAGATCCCTCATCAAACATCAAACAGGGATCTATGCAACACAATGCATAGCAAAAGAAGCACATGAACACATTGAATATACCTCATAACTAAGGGCCATTTGCAGAAGTGGATGTCAACTGTTGAAGCTCACGACATCAAATTGCATGAAAATAGTTGCTCACACATGAATGCTGACCCCTGCATTGCACTTAGAAAAGTGGCTGGAAAATGAAATGAGAAAATGACAAATTTGAACGTACCATTAGATTTGTGGCGTTAAATAGTGCAAAATCGACTGTCCAACTTTTTGAATTCTAAGAAATTAAGAATTTGGGGCTCAAGGAATCTTTTAGATTCCCCTTAGATTGCTCAAAGATTATGTTCCATAGGTGGACTAGAAATCTACAACTCCAAAGTGAATATGACTCGCCATTGCGATCCCTGCGGAAAACCATGAAAAATGACTGTAAACTTGACTATATTCCGACATGGAGAAAAATTAACTCCTTATGAAAATTTCAAGGATCATGGTTCCACTTGCATACTGAAAAATGGCCGAAAATGTAGAACTTTGATGGAGAAATGGATAGTGCCATTGCGTTCGTGGCGTCGAGAAGTGTTGAAATCATATAAAATTTGTCAAAATATGACAAAGTGAAAATTCGGCCCTCTTGCAAAATTCTGCCTCGAATGGCATGTATTGTCTTCCTCTCCTAACCACACTGACAAACTACATTTCAATATAATTTCACGGGAAAATTTCTCAATAAGTTTGTTTGGTGTAATGGTTGAGATCCGGTTTGGTAGGGAGGAGGTCGGGTGGTCAAAACCCGCCTCCTCCTTTTTTTACACAAAAAATTTGTTTTTAAACAAAGATGGGTTGGATGGGCCCGCCTTGGGTGGCCTGTCCCTGTACCTCCCTCCACTATTTTGTAGCTCTTGGTGTATTGTTTGATTTAGGCATGGTTGGATCCATGCCCTGAGTGTCCGCCCACCACCCAAAACATAACAGTTTGATTTTTGTTCGGCGTTGTTTGGTGCTTGGGACCATACCCCAAGGGCCGGCCCTCCTCTATTACAATGTTTTTTGAGAGTTTCATGGGAAGGGTCAGGGTTGTAGCCCTCCCCTCCACCACATATTATAATATGCAATGGTGGGTGGAGGGGTTGGTGGCCCCCAACCCGTTTTTTTATATTTTTTGGTTTTAATAACAAACAATATGCATTTTTTGAAATTTGGTTTTTTTAAGCGGAAGGAGTCTTTTTAACGAGGCTAAGATTTCGCCAGGAATCTGGCCAGAGTTGGTTGGATTTTGTCCACTGGAAAAGTGCAAATTGTGTCCTCGTTAAACCTGCCTAGTCATCAAAAAGTCAACCCAACTTTGGTTGCCTCTATCTCCTTAATCCAGACTCAGATTGACAAACTGTTCACACCGTTGCGATGAGGACAACGAGATCTACGCTCTAGTCCTAGTTCAAGCATAATCTAGGCACTTTGATTTTTGAGCTTTCCTGAGTCCTCTTTGTCCTGTGTGTGTCTCTTGAGCCACCTAGATCACTATGTCATGTGGCCTAATATGTGTTAAATGTGGAAATTGGAGAAATTTTGAGACAATTTGACTGGAGGATCTTAGAGTAAAAAACAATGAGAGATTCTCAGAATTTTTCTATCTCCTGAACTTCTCAAATCAGCAAAATATCACCACTCTATCTCTTGTCATCTCGAGGCCATTGGTAGCCAACAAGGCTAAGGTCATTGGCAGCCAACTAGACTGAGATCATTGGTGGCCAAGCCAATGCAGTTCAAGGGAGATCTATATCCACCTATTCTCGAGTTAGGGAGACAAACATCCCTATTTTCTAGGGATTTGTTGGTAGCTACCCTTTTATAAAAATAAACGTGCTAAGAAACTCATTAGGTTTCGAAGTCTTATTGTAGCTAAGGGACCATTAAGCTGAAGAATTTTTTACTATTATTTTGATGATGTATTTGAAATTTCTAGAATGATAATGAAAAATTTTATTTTGATCCATCACTGAGTTATTTCAGATGGTTGAAGCTCTTGGGTTTTGGCCCAACCCTGGTAGCCTAGTTCCCTCTTGTGTACTTATATCTCTCTTCGCCTAGAATGTTGATTTGTTCTAGTCTAGTAGAGTATATTCATATTTACTTTAGCCTAGGATATTGATTAGTTGTTGCAATTAAGTAGAGTTTATTTATATTTATTTTAGCTTATAATGTTGATTAGTCGTTGCATTTCAGTAGAATATAATCCTCAAAATTTCTGTGACTATGATCCCTATCTCATCTCTCTCATGGGAGGATGATTAGAGGACCCCACAATCACAACCAAAAAATAGTGTGTGATTTCCCATTTATGATTTCTTGGAAAGGCTTACATTTGGTATCTTGCTTCACATATGGTTTTTGTATCTTAGAAGGTAGTTCATTTCATAGATCAAGTTCTTAGCATTAGATAGATAGTGTCTAAATTCAATTAATCTTTTCCACCCTTAATTGTAACATTTTGCAAATTAAAATAGGAACAGGTGCATCTGATGTTGCAGGGTTGTTGGATGTGCACGTAAGGAATATGTTCCCCAACTCCATCTAGGGCTTCTCCACTCTCTTCTGATGAATGCTATCCCATGTTATTGATCTTTGTTTTCTTGGTCACTCTAAGTAGCCCTCTTAGCCCAAATTCAGCCTTCCGAAAAAGTTAGGCTGATCTGAAAATGAGATCTTAGATTACTTTTAAGGTATTACAGACTCATGTGCATGGATTTGCCTATATCACTTAGTGCAACGGATCGATAAGATTGCGAATAATATATACAATGAGCAGTTAGAGAAACATAATAGACATACACACATAATACAACAAAATAATCAAAGAGTTCACCCAAAACACATGGGCTACGTCTCCTGGTCCAGCATTCGGTGGTGACCTCTCTATTATGTCTTCAAGAGTAGAGTTTCACAAAGTGAGCTCAATTTGAGTCTCAACACAACAGATACAAAACAACAGGGCTTTACCTGGATCCCCCAAGTCCTTCTGAGTACACAGACTCTCCCCACTGACTCTTTGTCTCTGTTTTCCTCTCTGTCTTAGCTCTCCTGCTGCTGTCTCTGTCATTCAATGGTTTTTTAAGCCAACCGGAACTTATCTTTTTGTTTTCCCTTTCGAGCTCACTGGATTCCGGCCTCTGTCTACTCAAATCCCCTATGAGCGTTAAGCAATCATTTGTTAATGCTTTCAAGGAAGGTGGCCACCTCTTCTGCAATGGAAGGGATGATCAGCGCATTAATATCCCAATATATCATGTTCTCTGTTTACACAAAGAAATACACGTAAAATGTTGTAAAACGCTTCCTATCGGACTTGAAATCACATCCAATCCACCCTATAATCCATCGAGTCTGTCCTTATATCGCTATCACAAATTGCTTGGTCGCGGGTTCCTTTGTATTTGGGTTTTTCATGAAACATCCCAAATACAAAGAAAATCCCCACAAAATGGCTTCGTTCCGGACTTCAAATATTTTAATATAACATTCATAACCCTTTCAGGTCTGGCCATATCGCAAGTCACATATTTCTTTTGGCTTCTGATTGTCGATTGCGCCGATCAACCTTATCGGCATCACCCCTTTATACAGTTGCGATGTGATATTGTGATATCACAATCGCATATCGCTAATCCCACAGTTAAGTCCCTTTATACATGCATATAAGCAATGTGATATATCGCAATCGCATATCACGTGGTCTTTGGGCCTCCGTAAGTCTGTCCCTTTGTGTATTGGCGATGCGATATTGTGATGTAATCTGGGCCGTTGATTTGTGTGCTTGATCAATGGTCCCGATAACTCGTGCTTATCACTGTCACAATTACCATAAGGCCACCTCCGATAGCCTCCACTTGCCACCGCCGATTGCGATATGCCGATCGGATCTAGACCGTTGATCGGCCAGATCCGACGGCTAGTGTGAAAAGTTTTTCAGGCCTTTGATAGATCTGTTTTTCACTGTTTCTTCATGTTTTTCAAGCCCGATAGTGTAATCCACCATTTTTAAAAGTTCATCCTTTTGGGATAATTTTTTTATTTTTAAAGACTTAGAGGGTTTTAGGATCCATTTTGGATCACGCCTTCCCACTGAAAAATATTTTGGACCACCAAAAGTTGGTTCTTAAGCATCGATCAGGTGAGGATACAGCTTCCTCACTTGTCCAATCTCTATCCATCATGTGCTGCTTGGTTTTGAACCTTTGATTCCGATTCTGAGGTACTCAACATCCCCTCTGCACATAGTTATTACCTTCCTGTCCAGAACTCTGTCTTCCTGCAACTCATTGAGATATTCAGGCAACAGATCATCAATAGAAGGCAACTAACTTTGCTCTTTGGGATCTTCAATCAATGAAGGTTCATATAGCCACAATTTCTCTACATTAATGACTAAATAGATATGCATATAAGCTGGAAAATCAAGGCGAAAATCGTTTTCACCAATTTTCTCAAGTATCTTGAATGGCCCATACCTTATTAGCTTCAGCTTCTTACCTTCACCTTGCATTCTATCTTTGTTGATGTACAGCCATACTTGATCAACAACTTGGAAGCGATGCTCAATTCGATGCTTGTCATGCATTGCCTTATACTTGGCCTGGCTTCTTTCTAGCTGTTCTTGTACTGCCTAGTGAATTTCTTAGATCTGTTCAATGAACTTGGTTGCTTTGTCCACATCACTGTGTCCCTCAACTGCTATGTCTTTTCCAAAGAAAAAATCTAAGGGAGACCATGGTGTAAACCCACAACAAGTCTCAAAAGGAGATCTTTGAGTAGAAGAGTGCTTGGCACGGTTGTAAGCATGTTGCACATAACACAAATGTTCATCCCAAAGCTTTGGATGCTTGCTGCAATAGCCTCTGAGCAACTGGATCACTATCCTATTGACTACCTCTACTTGGCCATTTGTTTGTGGATGAAATGTTGTGCTCTTCTTCAATCTGGTGTCCATTAGTTCCCACAGACTTGACCAAAACTTGCCAACAGATTGGGAATCTCGATCAGATACAATGGAAGTGGGTAACCCAAAATGAACCCATACATGCTGAAAGAACAAGTTCGTTGTTTGTTCAACTGTAATCTGCTTGTTACAAGGTATTAAAATACACATTTTGTTGAACCTGTCCACAATAACATATAAATAATCATGACCTTTTCTAGATTTTGGCAATCCCCCAACAAAGTCCATGGAAACACTTTCCCAAGGACGAGAAGCAACTAGGAGTGGAGTGTACTAGCCTAATTTTCTATTACTGAGCTTGCTTTTAGCACACATAATACACACTTTAATATATCTAGAAATTGTTTCATGCATTCTTTGCCAATAACAGAACCTTTGCATCTGTGAAATTTTTTTACTTACACCAAAATGACCTGATATTAGAGAAGTATGTGCTTCTTGGATTATGTTGACTCTTTCAGTTTGAGGAATGCATAATTTTCCCAAATGATATAAGAGTTGGTCCTTAACATGATAATCCAATTCTTCTACTTGTTTGGCCTGACTTAAAGTTTCATATACATCTTTAAAATCTACATCTTGAGCATATTGTTCAATGTAGCTTTCATGCAATACTGAGTTATGCTTAAGTATAGTAGAGGCATTTATGATTGGTCTTGATAGCATATCTGAAACTTTGTTGTGTATGCCTTTCTTATATCTGATGACAAGATGAAACTGCTTTAGAAAACCCATCCACCTATAGTGTCTTGATTGCTGCAATTTAGTTTGTGAGTGAAAATATTGAAGTGGTTGATGATCTATATGTATGATTGTTTCTTTGCCCATTAGGTAATGTTTCCACTTTTTCACACTCTGCACTAATGCATACAATTCTTTATCATATGTGGGATAATTAACTACTACAGAATTAAATGTCTTAGAATGATAATAGATGGGTTTACTGTGTTGCATCAACACTGCTCCCATGGCATAGTCACTGGCATCTATTTCAATCTCAAATGGTCATTGAAGATCTCGCAGTGCTAGTATTGGTGATGTACTAATTTTTTCTTTTAAGGTGTCGAAGTCTTTCTGTTGTTTGCCTCCCCACTAAAACACCTTGTTCAATCCCGTAAAGCATGTAAGGGAGCTGCAATCAAGGAAATGTTAGCAATAAACTTTCTCCAATATTGTGCTACTCCTAGGAACCTCCTAACTTCTGTAGCAGATTTGGGTCTAGGCTAGTTCACAATGAGTTCAACCTTAGAGGGATCTATCTTCAATTCTTCACCCCCTACAATATGACCCAAATAATTTAAAGATGTTTTTCCAAATTCACATTTTGGTAACTTCACATAGAGATTTTCTCTTTTCAAAACATCTAAGGTCTGCTTTACATGCTTCAAATGTTCTTCCCATGTTTTACTGAAAACAAGAATTTCATCTAAATATACAATTAGAAAATCATCAATAAAAGGTCTGACTACATCATTCATAACTCTCATGAAAGTGGGAAGGGACTTAGTTAAGCCAAAAGGCATAACCTACCATTCATACAGCCCTTGCTTTGTGTTGAATGTAGTCTTCCATGCATCTTGTTCTGCAACTCTGACCTAATGATAGCCACTACACAAGTCCAACTTGGAAAAGTAAACTACTTCTTTCAGCTGATCTAATAGATCATCAATGTGAGGAAGAGGATAAAGATTCTTGATCGTTATTTTATTCAGTGCTCTGTAATCAATACACATCCTCCATGAACCATCTTTCTTCTCACCAGTACGATTGGATATTGACATGGTGATGTGCTTGGCCTTATGAACCCTTTATCGAGCAACTCCTGTACCTGCATCTTGATCTCTGCATTCTCTAAAGCGGATAACCTGTGCATTCTAATGTTAGGCAATGGAGCATCTTGCCGGAAATGAATATCATGTACTATTTCCCTTTTGGGTGGCAGACCTTTAGGTTCTTGAAATAGGATATCATATTATGAAACAACTTTAACTAAATCAACTTTTTGTTTAGCATCACAGCCTTCAAATACATTGGTCTTATTATTGTTCCTTTCCTTTAGAACCATTAGTAAAAATTTCTTGCATGAATTTACAATTCTTTTCATCGGCCCTAAATTTATGAGAGAATAGTTTTTTTTGAGTTGATGAGCTCTTACAATATATTCTATTCCATCTTTTGTGAGTTGATACTTATTTTCAGTTCTATAGAAAATGGATTTTCTAACATACAAGCAATGACTTCCTAAAACAATACCACATATATCCAAGGGAACTATATCTAACTCAACCTCATCTACAAATGTTGACCCAATAGCAAACCTAAGTTTACATTGTCTAGTCACGTGTAGCTTTGCCTTATCACATACCCAACCTAAGGGATATGGCTTCTTGTGAGGTGTTGTTAGTAAGCCCAACTTCTTTACAATTGTTTCAGAAATCAAGTTTACTTGTGAACGACTATCAAATAAAGTATCAATCTATTGATGCTTGGAAATAACTCTAATATGAAAAAGCTCATGTATTTTCCTCTCATTATCGTCATTATCAATAGATTGTGCAGAATTACTTGTATATGCTTCATAATTTTTACCTTTTATACCTGTGGCTGTGACTGTTGTTTCATCACCTGAATCTGACCCGAAGTCCTTCTGAATAGAAGCAGTAGTCTTCTTCTTCTTACCACCGAACTTCTTGGCTTCCAGCTCCAGATGCAAAGACCAGCAGTGTTCATCATCGTGTCCATTCTTCTTGCAGTGAGTGCATGAAGGTTTGTCTTTCTGTATAGCATTTGCCTTCCTCTCCTTCCATTTCTTCTTCTTCTTTTCCTTGTTCTTGCTTGCAGAGGGTTTTGATGATCACCCAATCTTTGGGTTCCATTCTTGCCTCTAGCCTCTAGATGTGTAGACTGAACTGATACATCATCTAGGCTAGTGGGGTTAAACATGAGAATGGTGTGCTTCAAATAGGTATGAAGACCACCTATATAATTCAACAAAGTTTTAGGTGAGGCTAGAGAAAAGCCTAGGGTTAAAGGTCTTTTTCTAAATTCCTAGGTATAGCTTTGTACACTTTGGCCCTTTAAGTGGTGAAGGGTTTGCCAACTCATCACTACTTGCTGCATATAAGCTAGTGGATATATTTTTTTTTTAATGGTAGAAACAAATTCATTCCAGGTAGAAGGAATTTTACCATCCTTCTTCAAATCAGCTTGTGTCTTGCCTTCCCACCACACTAGTGCAGTTCCTCCAAGGCGAAGGCTAGCCAGCTGAATCTTTCTCCTCTCTGAATCAATGTTCTGCACCCTACAATATACATCAATCTGTGTAATCCAGTTATCTAGCTTTTCTGCATTTAATTCCCCATCATAAATTGGCAAATCAAACTTTACATCTAATTTAATCAAAGATGTTTTCTTCTTTTTCTTTTTAGGGCTAGTTTTATGTGAAGAAGATGATGAGGATGGTGATGATGGAGTAGATGGTGGAGAAGGTCTCTCTTCTTTTCCTTTTCCTTCTAGATGGGCAACTAGAAGAGGTTCCTCTGCTCCTTTATCTGGTTGAGGTGCTGAAGTGCTTTCACCTCGACCTTTCTTAAACTCCCAATATATCTCTTCCACCATGGCTCGCATGGCCATAAAGATTTCCATGAATTGGGCTTCTAGTTCCTGTGGAGTTTCTTTTTCCATTCTCCTTTGAGGATAGACTCTCCCAATCTCTAGATTAGCCTCAACAAGTTCTCCTTTTCCTAGTCTGAGCTTTGACCTAGTTATCATACAAAAAAATCCAGCACAAGCTTCTCTAAGCTTAGCAAACCTAAAGCTCTGATACCACTTGATCTGAAAAAGAGATCTTAGATTATTTTTAAGGTATTACAGACTCATGTGGATGGATTTTCCTATATCACTTAGTGCAACGGATCGATAAGATTGTGAATAATATAGACAATGAGTAGTTAGAGAAACATAATAGACATACACACATAACACAACAAAATAATCAAGGAGTTCACCCAAAACTCTTGGGCTACATCTCATGGTCCAGCCTTCAGTGGTGACCTCTCTATTGTGTCTTCAAGAGTAGAGTTTTACAAAGTGAGCTCAATTAGAGTCTCAACATAACAGATACAAAACAATAGGGCTTTACTTGGATCCCCCAAGTCCTTTTGAGTACGCAGACTCTCCCCACTGACTCTCTATCTCTGTTTTCCTCTATGTCTCAACTCTCCCGCTACTGTCTCTGTCATTCAATAGATTTTTAAGCCAATCAACGCTTGTCTGTTTGTTTTCCCTTTCGGGCTCTCTGGCTTCTAGCCTCTGTCTGCTCAAATCCCCTCTGAGCATTAAGCAATCATTTGTTAACGCTTTCAGGGAAGGTGGCCACCTGTTCTGCAACGGAAGGGACCATTGGCACATTGAAATCCCAAGATATTATGTTCTCTATTTACACAGAGAAATACACATAAAATGTTGTAAAACACTTCTTATCAGACTTGAAATCACATCAAATCTGCCCTTATATCGCTATCGCAAATCGCTCGGTCGCGGGATCCTTTGTATTTGGGTTTTTCATGGAAAATCTGAAATACAAAGAAAATCCCGAAAAAATGGCTTCATTCCAGACTTCAAATATTTTAATATAACATTCGTAACCCTTTCAGGTCTAGCCATATCGCAAGTCGCATATTTCTTTTGGCTTCTAATCGCGGATTGCACCGATCAGACTTATTGGCTATTGGTGCATCGCATGGTTGCTGGCCTTATCGACATAGCCCCTTTATACAAATGCGATGCGATATTGCGATATCGTAATTGCATATCACTCCTGTGGTTAAGTACCTTTATACTTGCATATAAGAGATGTGGTTTAGTGATGCGATATATCACAATCGCATATCGTGTGGTCTTCGGGCCTCCATAAGTCTGTCCCTTTGTGTATTGACGATGCGATATTGCGATGTAATATGGGCTGTTGATCTTCGTGCTTTATCAATGGTCCTGATAACTCGCGCTGATTGTTGTCGTAATTACCATAAGGCCACCTCCGATAGTCTCTGCTTACCATCGCCGATTGCGATATGCCGTTCAGATCTAGACCGTTGATTTGCCAGATCTGACAGCTCTTGTGAAAAGTTGTTCAGGCCTCCAATAACTCTATTTTTCACTGTTTCTTCATGTTTTTTAGGCCCGTTAGTGTAATCTACCATTTTTAAAAGTTCATCCTTTTGCATTAATTTTTTGATTTTTGAAGACTTAGAGGGTTTTAGGATCCATTTTGGATCATGGGCTTGGCTAGGGGTGTTGGTAATCTTCCTTACATTCTCCACAACCTTAATTTATCTTGTCATCACTTCATCCCATAATCCTTACCCTCTAAACCCCCTTGGTCAACTTCTTGTACCATTTCAGCACTTCCTGTAGCACTACATGAATCCTATAGCAACATATTGTAGCAAACCTATAGTAGCATGTTTTGACCTTGTTTTGACCTACAATGATAACATATCTTAGTTTAGGAGTAGGTTAACCCCTCAACTTGGATTCCATGACTAGAAGTACCACCTATGACATTCCCTTCATTCATTTTTCTTTCTTGCAAGATTGAATAGACTTAGTTCTTTCATTCTTAATTTTGAAATTAGGACCTTACTTAATAAGAAAGTGTGAACTAGATAAATAACACATGCATTCTTGAGTTGTGAATTGGTAGGATGATCTTATGTTTTCAAGAAAACCTAACAGCTAGATTATTTATTGCAAATCAGAATAGTTTTCTTTATAAAGTTAGCATAAACCTTGTGTTTTTCATGAATCGAATCATTAGCGTTTACAAGTTGACAACATTTACAAGTTAGAGCTGAAAATAATTTACTTTCTCTTCACTAGGACTAGCTTTTACATTCTTCTTTCAGTAGCTAAACCCTTTTAAGTTTAATAAAGGAATGGACTTGGAGCACTAATGATCATGTGACCTAGTTGAGGGTGGTATGAGTAGAATCCATCTACTATTAATATAGCATTGTCACCTTGAATTTTGTACAAACCCTTGGTTGATAAGTAAAGTTGGAAAGCATGTAGAAGTTGCAGCAGTCTTGGTGCAATACTAGTGCTCACCAATTTTTGGCATCATTGTCGGGCAGGTGTCTAGATAGATTTTATTTATGCTTTCCTATTTTTTTGCACTCCATTTTGAAAAGACAATGTAAAAAGGAAAAAAAAATCATGCCTCGTAGGAGTAGAGACACTCTAGGAAAATTCTTTCCAAATATCCCCACACCATCAAATAGTCAACCTTCACTCTTCTTCGGTGATTGTTAACTTCCCTCTCTTACTACAGGGAAGTTAAAATACCCCTTAGGCAAACAACAAAAGATATTTGAAGAACCTATTTGGGAAGAAGAACAACCCATTCCACATACCCACACCATGGCTAAAAATAGGAATGAGGAGATTTTTTCCATTAGATAAACTAATGGATATGCTAGGATGAAGAATATAAGGCCTTGTAACCTTCCTCACTTCCACGGATTAACCTCAGAGGACCCTGATACTTTCATGTTTAAGTTTGATGTTGTCTGTAGGACTTATGACTATACCTTTGATGACTAGAAGATAAAATTGTTCCCATCCACCAATAAGGATGCAACCTTACATTAGTTCATGGGTTTACCTAGGGATAACATCACTATCTGGGCTCAAGTGCAGCAATCCTTTAACAACAAATAGAGGGAATATTGTAGGTCCAAATACACCAAAGACGAAATATTTAGAATGAATCTTAGACCTAATGAATCCCTGGAAGACTATGAGGAAATATTTCAGCTCAGTTATAAGAGGACCAGATGCACCCTTGATCCTAAATCCCTCAAGTTAGTCCTTATGAGAGGAATTAGGGAGGACATACTAGATACCCTCAACATAATTTTTGGGGAGACATCTATCACCTACCCTATGAAAACATCAAGAAAGTATTCAAAAAACATTCTAGGGCTACTACGAAGAAGGGTAGGGCTAGTCAAGCTTTGGTCTTTTCTTCTCCCTCCACAAAAACCATCAAGAATGAAATTGGGAACACGTTGGAGGACTTCGAAAGTGAAATGTTTCATATCTCTTCTCTGCAAATGGACACCATACAAATCAAGAGGAGACAAGGGGAATAAGAGAGGGCCTTAGCTATCTTTTTACCTAAATGAACTAGAAGGCACCCTGGAAATGAATGCCCACTAAATGTTATAGAGGTCTACTCAGTCTATGAGAAAAACCACGCCACATATAAGTGTTCTTCTTTTCCTAGATTGAAAGATGTATACCAAGGGGCAGAAGGTGGGGTTGTACAACTCTGTTTCATCAATCAAAGTATGCCTCAAGGCCCTCGGCCATACCAGCAGGGCATGCAAGGTGCATCGTATTCTTATTACCATCCCAACTAGAATTCACCCCTGACACCTTGGTACTATTACACTCATCCACCATAGTCCAAACATTCTCCTTGGCCTTATTCACCTTATTATCCTCTGCAAACTGTGAATCAAACCTTTCACCCATATGCATCTACTCATCCTCAGTGGAATAACCCATCCCAAGGGTGGAGGCCTCAACTCAACCAACCTCCTTCTTTACTGCGTCCTCGTCCATCTAAACCACAACTCGTTCATCATGCTCCACACAAGAAACCTCAGATGCATTCTCAACCCAATCTAAACCTGAACAACAAGCAAGCACAATAGGTCTATAGTGGAGATACATCTTACCCTGCCTATGCTATGGAGATTCAAGGAATCAACCTCGGTTCTGGAAGAGTTCTCCAAAATAACCAGCCTCCATCTCCACCTCAGGAGCTTGAAGAGGAAAATGAAGAGATTCACCCTCATGTAAATCCACTTCCTTTTCCTGGGATATTGATCCATCCTAACCAACACACCCCAAAAGAGACTAAAATTTTGGGACAATTGAAGAACTTGTGTGTTAAAATTCCACTCCTACAAGCTATCAAGGATGTTTCCATCTACAAAATCTTATAAAAGATAAATTCTTCAAACATCCTGGGAGGAGAGATAAAGACACCCCTACCATAAATTTTTATTGGTCAATTGTCCCATCTAATGCTTGGGAGGGTGATTTGCCCAAAATATCTAGATCCTGGAATTCTTGTGGTAGATGTGCACATTGATGGCATCATTGTCCCTAACACTTTGATTGTGTTTGGGGCTGACATCATTATGATGACTAAAGAAACCATCCTCAAGATAAACCTCCAAGGATCCTTGAGAAAGACCACCTCAATGTTGCAACTTGTAGATATGTTTAAAGTGGCTCCTCAGCGAGTTGTTGGGGGTGTAATGGTCTCTATTCACTCATGGGAGTATCCTGCTGACTTCCTAGTTCTCCAACCGAAGACCAAATTCAAGGGTTATCCTCTAATCCTTGGAAGAACATGGCTAGCCGCTGTTGATGCTTACATAAGCTACAGAGTTGGGAATATGACCATTAATAATGGGCATTTTTCCAAACATTTGGTATTGTACCCTCCTGCTCAGCCATCCATTGAGCATGATTTACCCATATGGTTGGAGGAGGAGGAGAAAGATGAAGTGTATCATACAACATCCCATCCAATTTGTACCCTAGATGTCGTTATATGAGGGGGGAAACCTGATGAAGATGAACTCATCGACCCAGTCCTCCAGAACCAACGCACCAACACCATGCATCTTGATGAGCTTTTGAAGGAATTTGAGGGTAGTCATTGGACTCATTTATCCCTAGTTGACCCAATTCCTTCACATGTCAAAATGGTAAAATTTGGTCCATCTAGAACCTTGAATATTAACCCATCTCTCTGAGAAAACCAAGAAGAGAAGTTGTGCAAAATTTTGAGAGAGAACTTAGAAGTCTTTTCTTAGAGCTATAAAGAAATGAAAGGGGTGCATCCTTTGATGTCAACTCATCACATCTACATAGAGGAGGGATGTAAGCTTGTGCACCAAGCTCAGAGGAGAATGAAACCAGCCCTCAAAGACATAGTAAAGGAATAGTCACAAAAGTTTTTGGATGTCGGGTTCATATACCCCATCTCAGATAGTGAGTGGGTGTCCCTTCTAGTTTTGTTCCCAAAAAAGAATAGAAAGTGGAGAGTATTTGTGTATTACAGAGAGTTGAACAAAGCCACTATGAAAGACCATTTCCCCTTACCTTTCATTGATCAAATTTTATATGGTCTTGGAGGGAAGAAGTTCTTCTCTTTCTTGGATGGATTCAGTGGTTACAATCAAATCTAGATCAGCGAAGTAGACCAAAAGAAAAATACATTCACTTTTCCTTGGGGTTCCTTTTCTTACACGGTCCTTCCTTTCAGATTATGTAATGCCCCTGTCACTTTTCAAAGTGCAGTTCTGAGCATCTTTGCTAAGCTAGTCTATGACTCTGTAGAGATCTACATGGATGATTTCACTCCGTATGGGTGTGACTTCCTGGAGGCTCTCTCTAAGATAATGTAAACTTTGAAACGAGAACTATAAACTGAAAACAGGAACTCTAGCCGAAAAACTCCAAAAAAACAATAAAAACAATGCTAAAAATGAAAAGTGTTGATGCTGGAATAACACTTTTTTTTTCTAGGGTAAATTTTCAACATCTTTTAAAAATGGCAGAGAAAACCAATTTTCTGTGGAAAAATTGTGCAAAAAACACCCTCAAAACAAAAAGTGTTGATGTTGGAATAACACTTTTTTTTGTAGGGTAAATTTTGAACATTTTGAAATAATCATGTAAAATATTTTATCATGTATCCGAAAAACATTAAAATTTCAAAATAATAATCAAAACATAAAATTAAAAATAAAAACAATGAAAGAAAAAAAAAATTGGAAAAAAATAACAAAAGGTAAATGCAAATATATATTAAAAAAAAACCAAAAAGTTAAAAACAAAAAACAATCAAATATATAAAAAAGATAGAAAATATCAAACATAATAAAAAAAAATAACAAAAAAAAACAAAATCAATCATAAAAATGTAAAAAAAAAAAAAAAAAACAAAATTAACTTATAAAAAATAAGAATTAAAAAACTAAAAAACTTTTAAAGAAATATAAAGAAGTAAATAATAAGGAAAACATATTTTCAAAAAAAAATGTAAAAAAAAAAAATTATCTGGTAAACTATACAAAAATTCGAAAAAGAAAAACAAAATTGAAAAAAACTATAAAATTAAGTAAATAAAAATAGAAAATTTTTAAAAAGCATTAACAAAAAACTAAAAAAAATTAAAAACAAACTAGATTAGAAAAAGATGGAAAATTAGCCAAAAAAAAAAACAAAAAAAAAAATTACAAAACTATTAAAATTAAGATTGAAAACATTTTAAAAAAACAAACCAGATTAGAAAAAAAATGGAAAATTAACAAAAAATAAAAAATATAATATATATATCTATTGCGCCTCGCCCGACCGCCTATTGGGACGCGGCCCTGGGCGACGGAGCTGTGTGCAAATCTACTACCCATGGACATACCGCCACGTGTGGTCGGGTGGTGGTAGTATGATTCTGGGAATCGTACTGCTGCCGCCCGGTGCCCCAAGGTCACGCTCGCATGGGTGGTCAAGCGGTGATTTTCTGATTCTGGGAATCGAACTGCCACCCAGGGCCACGCCCCTAGAGGCGGCCAGTCGGGGCACAAATATTATTTTTTAAAATCAAAAATATATATATTTTTTAAATATTAAATGCTTTTTTGTTTTTTGTTTTTTTTTTTTTAAATTTGAATATATATATAGATGTATTAATTGTTTTTTGGTTTTTTTTTTTAATATGTGTATATTTTGGTTTTTTTTTAGGTTTTTTTTTTTAATTTGAGTATATTTTGGTTTTTTTAGGTTCTTTTTAAAATGCTTTTAATCTTAATTTTAGTAGTTTTTAATTTATTTTTTGGTTTTTTATGTTAATTTATTTTATTTTTTTAGTTTTTTGTTAATGCTTTTTTAAAATTTTCTATTTTTATTTACTTTATTTTATATATTTTTTTTAAATTTGTTTTTTTCCATTTTTTTTATTGCTTACCAGATATATATATTTTTTTTTTTACATTTTTTATGTTTTTTTGTCTTTTCTTTTTATATATTTTTATATTTGTTTTTTTACGTAATCAACATCTAAAAAAATGAAAATAAGACAACTAGATAATTTGTTAAGTAATCATGATTTAAAAAGAAATTGGACATGAAAAATTTTAAAGTGTCAAAAAACATAACATTTAAAAAAAAATATCCACACTTAATACATCAAAAAATTTGAAGTCTCAAAAATAAGCCCTCTAAAAAAAGGGTTGATGCTACATCAACACGTTGCAAAATCACCATGAAAATTACTAACATTTAAAAACAAATATTTATATTTCATACATAAGAAAATTTAAGGTGTCAAAAATATGCTCCCCAAAAAAAAGTGTATTCTGCATCACCACTTTTCAGAATCGGTTGACTTTTTTGCTACCTCAATGAAATAGGTAATCGTATCAGTGCCCATTTCAAAGTTTCCATTGTTCTAACCTAGGGAAAGTCCTGAAGAAGTGCATTGAAATGAATCTCTCGCTTAGTGCTGAGAAGTGTGAATTCTTGATGAATGCAAAGACTGTCCTTGGCCATTCAATGTCTAAGGAGGGAATACAAGTGGACCCAAACCAAAATTTCCATCATAAAAGGGGTCCCTACTCCTCAAAAGCAGAGAGATGTTAGGCTCATTTTAGGCTTAGCTGGATATTATAGGAGGTTTATCAAAGACTTCATAAAATTAGCCTCACCATTATTTCGATTGTTGGCCAAGGACTCAGAATTGTGTTGGTCAGATTGCTATCAAAAGGCCATAGAGATCTTGAAAGAAAAATTAAGCACTCCACCCATACTTAGAGGCCCAAATTTGGTTCTTCCCTTTCATATCCATGTTAATGCATACAAAAAATGTGTAGGAGCAACTTTAGGCAAAAAATATTATAAGTTACCTTATGCCATTTAATTCGTTAGTAAAAATGTGTCTAAAGGTGAATTGAACTACACTGTAACTGAGAAAGAACGCCTAGCTCTTGTACACTCTTTGAACAAGTTTAGACACGACATCACTAGATATGTAACATTTTTGCAAATTGACCATGTAGTTATCAAGTACTTGATGAACAAGCTTGATGAAAAAGCTTGATGTGAATGTTAGAATTATTAGATGGTTGCTACCATTACTTCAGTTTGATTTAACTATCATTGAAAAGGCAAGTAAAGAAAATGTAGTTGGATAGTTTTTTGTCTAGAATTTCTTTGCCTGCAAGTGATGAAGGGATGGTTTATGATCAAATTCCATATGATTACTTATTTTATATCTTAGTTCCCTCTCCATGGTTTGCTGACATATCCAACTACCTAGTTTCTACATAATTCCCTCCAAATATGTCATCTTGGGAGAAGAGTAGTATTGCAAGGAAGAGTGCCCCTTTCACTTGGATCAGGGGAAATCTCTTCAAGCTGGGACCAAATCAAATCTTGAGGAGATGTGTTAGGGAAGAGGAATTCTTTAACATCCTCTCAGCCTGTCATGATGGGCCTTGTGGAGGTCACTTTGCTACCAAGAGGACAACTTTCAAGGCTCTACAAGATGGCTAACACTAGACCATACTCCACCAATATGCAAGAAGATACCCCAGTTGATGTGATTAGTACCAAAGGATGGGGAAACCTACCCCTAAGGATGAAATTTCCTTACAACCTTAGGTGACTTTGGAGCCATTTGACAACTGGGGCATGGATTTCATTGGGCCAATTGATCCACCATTAGGGAAGAAAAAGTACCTCATTATGTGCATTAATTATTTGACAAAGTGGACTGAGACAAGATCTGTCAAGGTAGAAATAGAGGAGAAACTGGTTGAATTCTTAAGGGAGAATCTGTTCTACAAGTTTGGGTGCCCTGGAGAGATAGTCAAAAATCAAGTAGCTCAATTCACATCACATCTAATTGAGAATATGTTAAGGCAACATCATATAAAGCAAAAAAAATCTACTTCCTATCATCCTCATGCCAATGTAGAAGTAGAGGTCACAAATAGGGCATTAGAGGGCATCCTCACCAAGGTTGTGAGCAGTAGGAGAAAGGATTGGGCAAATAGATTAGTGGAGGACACTTGGGCCTATAACACAACTTGGAAAACAACTACTGGTTTTACCCCTTATGATTTGGTCTATGGAAAGAAAAAATTTCTCTCTATTGAGTTTGAGTACAATACTTTGAGAATGGAAGCCCAATTGAATTTAGATGTCACCGAAGCATAACAGGAGAGGTTTCTCCAGTTAAATGGCTTGGATGAATTCATAATGTAGGCCCTCCTACACACTGAAGCTATCCAATTGCAGAGGAAGGTTTGGCATGACAAAGTTTTTCAAGAAGGGGATTGGGCATTGCTATATGACTCTAGGTTTAAGGACTTCAAAGGAAAATTGAGGACAATATGGTTAGTACCATATCTAATAGATAAATTCTATCACAATGGATCTGTTCAAATTAGGAACATTGAAGAGGAAAGGATTCCTTTGCTTTTTAATGGCTACAGATTGAAGGTATACAAATGCCTATGCCCAAGGAAGAATTCATTACGACCATCAACAAAGAGGTGAATGTGATTGGAAGTGTCATAGCTTCCAAGTCACAACATTCCTAGATAGTGTTTTTGTTTGTGACCAAAAAGGAAAAATCAATAAAAGGCTTGGATGAAAACCTTTATGAGGAATCTAAGGCCAACTCTTGGGTTGAAAAGCTCCTTGAAGAATCCCAAGATTAAAAAAAGGAACAAGGAAAAGCTAAAAGATCCTTGGGTGAAAACCTTCCTTGAGGTGCTCAGGGTAGGCATATAGGTTGAAAACCTCTCCTAAGGCTACTTGTGTGTCCCTCACAAAAAGGAAGATAAAAGAGAAAATAGAAAAAACAAAGGGAAATTTCATGACATGGAGTCACCGCATGTCTATTAATATTTTTTGTTTCACAGGTTTTGAGGACAATGGTGAAATTCAGGGCTACATGGCCACCATCCTCAAATTTTCATCCACTTCCCCCTTCATCCACTCCATATCCTCCATGAAACACATGTCCTCACCATTCTCCGCCATCCTAGTGGCTCAAAAATCCAATTTTAGGCCATCTCTGAATTTCTACAGGAAGACTGTAATTGCTACAAGAAGATCCTGTAGCACTACAGGAAGGTCCTAATAATCTATAGAAAGAGGATTTGAATGAGAAAAAAACCAAGCGTGACCTTTACAAATTTAAATGATGTCCTCCCACATTGATCCATCATTTATCCATCCTTTATACATCCATGTTCACAAAAAAGTCAATATCTTTCAAAACTAACCCTAAACTCTATCTCATCCTGAAATTTTCTGAAAAGAACACAGAGTACATTCCCTCCATTTCCACAACCCTACACTACTCAATCAGGCCGCCAATATCATCCTCCAAGCCCTATACATTATTTATCATCACTTCCCTGAATTTAAAAGACCTTGGAATATAAGAAAATGGTTGCAAGAGGATTCTTCTATAGTAGCCTGTGCAATCATTACAGGAAAACCAGAAGTCTAGCTTTTCCTTCCCATCAAGTTGACGGGGTGGTATTATCTAATGAGGCACTATACCAATCCAAGAAGGACTCTGCAGCAGTAGCAACAACAACTAGAATATCAACAAAGGACATGCACACATAGTAACAACAACATTCAAAAACACAAGAGCAAAGAAAATATATGCACGAGCAAAAAACGACAGCAAGACAATTCCCTGGGTAACAGTACAAAGACCTAGCACTACAACATGCATTGATCGAACACACAATAGGAACAAGTATGAAAACCGCTCAGATCCTCCCTATGTGTAAAATAATGAAAAATGTATGAATGTTGAGGTAAGGTAATTTTTATAAGGTGGAGGTGGCCAAATAACTTGGCCACCCTCGGCTAGTGAACAAAAAACTGATTTATGAGTCACCATGCAACATGTGATTTCCAATCCAATCAATATTAGATAATAGAGAGAGAGTGGGTTTTGATTACAAGGGACGCGAGAATGATCACTCTAGGTGGGGAAATGATCCAAAAGAGGAAAACTCAGGCCTCTGCCAAGTTATCACAGTGCTCTGAGCCCTAGCCAATAATAACATGTATCATACTGAGGGTCAAATTATCTTGCATCTACTCTCATTTCAAAAAAATTTAAGGTAAAGATGAGTCTAGGGAGCCATCGAGGAGATTCAAACCTTACTCTATCATTTTTACAGGGGGAATCTAGAGGAAGTTACAGGAAGCCTACAAATGCTACAGGAAGCCGGGGATATTGCTACAAGAAACCTCAAAGGGTGAAAGAACACTGCCAATGGTCGATTTGGTCTCCAAATATCCTTATCCCAGGCCATGTGGTGAAAATTAAGTGGGCCCTCTCATTCATATGCCCATAATTTACATGTTGGTGTACCTTAACTTCTACATGTCATAACAGTCATTTTGTGAATTGAAAGAATGTTTCTGGCTAAAAAATAGAGGAAATATACATAATTGTCATCAAATATAGATTCCAACCGTTTTTTCCATTGAATTACACATTGGATCTATTGCAGGAAGAAACCCTCCTACACTTAGTTGAAAACAGAGGAAAAGATGGGAGGGGATTCAATAGAAGGGAGCTTAAAGACACTAAAAGAATTCATCTTCACCCTCCTATATCAGAGATTTTTAGAAGGCATCAGTGGTTAGATTTCTTTGAGCTATGTAAGGGATATGATGATGAAATTACATATGAATTTTACATGGACCTAAACTCTCAAACAAGAGCCAGTGCCACCACTATGGTAAGGGGATTATCCATTTCTATCAGTCTTGAGCTAGTTAGCAGGGTGACAACCCTTCCCCTAGGATCAAATGGAGGAGAGAAGAAAAGAGCAGCAGTGCCATTGCCAAAAATAACTTCTTCACTGTTGATGAAAAACCTATTGAAGATAAAAATGGAGTTAGAAGGGAAATCCTACTCTATCCTTGGTATCAAGTGGACTACCATATCCTCAAGTTCATCTCTTGTTAAGGAAGACTAAGTGTAGTTTATGGCTATCATTTCAAATTGCTCCACGAACTAAGATTTCAAGTAGAATTTCCCCTAGCCCAAAGAGCTAGTGTACCTTATTTCCTCTTACAGTCCATCAAGGACATGATCCAAAAGGTGAGAGAGGGAAAGCACCAACACCTAGGCCACCATGGCTGTAACAACCTAGCTAAAAATTCCATGTAAAAAATATATAAGGCCATAGTTGATGGGACATGTATTCTAAGTTGAATGGTGGGAGAAACATCCTAGTGGGTGTTGATTTGGTTTATTATGGCGAAGGAAATGGATAAGTTCTGGAAAGGCATGAGGCATTAATTGGCATTTATTTATGAAAAATTTGGAAATTAGGAGAAAAGGGATTACTTGGATTGACAGTGGATTTTCCTAGCCTTGCCATTTCATGGATGACCATAGAGATTATGGGTTTATTTCGTTGTTTTGTTTTGGTTGGTTCTTATGTTTCCATAGCTTGGGTTGAGTTATTAGTTCCTGGAAGCCTTTGTTGGACAAATGCTCTCGAAGCACTGTAACAACCTGGGTTGAGTTACAAGTCCCATAGCCTTGGTTAGAAAAATGCTCTAGAAGCCCTGTAACAACTTGGGTTGAGTTATTAGTCTTGAAAACCTTGGTTGGACAAATTCTCTGGAAGCCATTGGTGGGTTGAGTTACTAGTCTTAGAAGCCTTGGTTGGACAAACACTCTAGAAGCCCAAAAATAGTTGTGGGTTGCGTTACCTGTTCTGGATCATTGGTTGGACAAACCCTTTGGAGCCAAGAAGCAATCATGGGTTGATTTACTAGTACTAGGGGTTGAGTTGGAACAAACACTCTAGAGCCCTGGAAGGATAGGATAGAGACCAATCAGATGATAGTTTTGGCAATGTCTGGCCGTGAGGTGGAATCATTGTTTGATGGCTTGAGGTGGATGGCTTTTGGAAGCCCTTAATGGTTTTTTATTGATGTGTTGTAAGATATCGCAAATTCATTCTTGGAATATTGCACAGGGGTGAATGACTGAAGAGGGATTTGGCTCAACCATTCTACGGTCGGGTGGAATGTGGAAGTTCCATCCCGGGTTTGGATTTTTCATCATTAATGAAATGTTATTTGTCCTAGTACTTCTATGATTATTATGATGTATTATATGTGGTGTATATGTTTGTGATTTCATTAATATTTTTGTCCCCATTATGCTGGTTACGTATATGATTTATGACAACAACTTGTTGACGAGGTGAATTTTCGCTATGCCAACAAGGGGAACTAACCCGATCATAAACCCCAAT
Source organism: Pinus tabuliformis (assembly GCA_031772625.1). Classification (NCBI taxonomy): domain Eukaryota; kingdom Viridiplantae; phylum Streptophyta; class Pinopsida; order Pinales; family Pinaceae; genus Pinus; species Pinus tabuliformis. The sequence goes on from CM062820.1 coordinate 918,550,061, forward strand.
TAGATTTGCTTTCATTTGGAATGGCTGGTTCTGATGGGTTTTAATTATACGTGTTGAGAGATTTTTCCCTGGAGGAAGACTTCCATTAAATCAACAAAAGAAACAACTAACCTATATGTATTAAGTCCTATCTATACTAATTCTACTTGCTTATACTAACCTTAACTATTGTAATCTATCTTGTAGGAGCATAATAAAAGAGATTAAACATCATATATAGATTCCTAGTCAAAGTGAATCAATTATTGAGCTCACAGATGAACAAGGCTGTATTTAAAGCTTAATTGCAATCTAATTACTCATATAGGAATACACATTCCTTTCCATACAAATAAAACTTGCCACTGATGTTTAACAAGGTTTTGAATTAGCGACCACTCATGAATTAACCATGGTAACATATTATATTTGAATAACCAAGACTAGTGACGAACTATCTATTATCAATGTGCACAAAAACAAAAGACATTTATATTTATGCCAACAACAACGCCTTTATTATAAACACATGAAAGAAGAGGAAAATAAATCTGAAAAAGGCTCCTTCTTGACCCAAACAGCCTTCTTTATTAGCACAATAAATCAAAAGTCATTCTGCCCAAAAAAAAACCCCTCACTCCATTTCTGGAGGTAATACTTATGCAGGAATAAATTGACTCTCTGTATCCCACTGACCCTCCATCTCCCGGCTTATTCAATATACAAATTAAATATACGGATGTAGAATGGTTCGTCAGATTACCGACACCTTGGGGCTACATTTATTGGGGTGTTTTTATTTTCTGGGTGAAATGAAGTATGTCGATTAAGAGAGCATGACTGCATGTCATCTCTCTACACCTGTATGGAGCGAACGTTATTCCCTATCATTTCCTAAAGGAAACTGAAGACACTGCGCTCATCATCCTACATCTGGCATGCTTTAAGGTGTATATGGAGGAAATGACATCTTGATTGATCAACACTGTCATGAGTGCTTTCACTGAACGTAGAACGTGCCTCCATTATGCACTATGGCGGTTCGTATCCCTTTCTTGTAGAGTATGTCTTTCCAATATCGACATCGGTGGTGCAGAGGTGTCATCTTGATATAAATCGCATTTATCTGTTATCGAGTCCACCCGAACTCGCCTTTCTTCTCTTGGTCCTCGCCTACAGAAATAGTTCATATTAGCTATGATTATGAGAAATATGACAAACATGCCTAAAAAACACATCTTTCCCTTAATAAAGCTTTTATAAAATCAAAAGGAACAAGTGTGAAAGAATCGGCCCTTGGTTTAGCCAAGCTTGCGATGTGATCAAGTCGCAATCACACATCGCAGTAGGCAGTCACATTCAACATCACCCCTGTACCCGCCGATTGCGATTTGCGATTGGCCAGACCCGAAAATATATGTGTGGCGTTTAATAATCTCGACAGGTCCACCATATCGCATCACGCTGTGTATTAGAGGAATATCAATTTACATTTGAAATCTCTAAGTTTTAATAGACCTGGCATGTTTCCTTTTATTTCTTAAGTCGTGTTAACAGCGGGTCAGCCCTGGGTTTTTAATTCATGCATTGATTAAGTCCCACAAACATATCGGCGCATAACATAGAACCAGATCTGAAATCCATTTTTGAAATATTATAGACAAGAACCCATACCCTATCGATTCCGCAAAACACTATCGCATCACATCGTTTTAGTGGAGAGGAACTAGGCTGATTGAACTACTGAAATCCGATATTGTGATAGCGGAAGCGGACCCGAAATCATATGTGTTATATTTAATAGTCTCATCGGGTCCATTGTATCTCATTGCACCTTATATGTATAAGCTTTGAATTTCATTGATTGCGATTTGCGATGGCCTTCAGACCCAAAATCATATTATGTTGCACTTAATAATCTCAGTGGGTCCGCTAGATTGCGGAGCACCTTATGTATGGGCCTTCGGTTCCGCCGATTGCGATATGTGATAGGCCGAACCCGAAAATACATATGTTTTGGTTAATGATCTCGACGGGTCCACCATATCATGAAATGTTTGAAGCTTGGGCCTATATACTGGTTGAGAGGGCCGATTGTGAGATGTGATGTGATTGGAGACTTGATCGCATCGCAGTTATTCATGGGAGATGGACCTTTAGCCTTTGCCAATGTGAAAAGTGATATGTGATGGAGGCATGCATCGAGAGATGTATAAAGACCAAAAAAGTGTGGAAAGGGTAAGTTACATATGCTTGCAAAGTATTTCTATTACAAAAGTGCTATAATAGAAATAAAGGCACGATAGAAGGTTTGTGAGGGTTGAGTCCATAACACCCATAGTAAAGAGTGGGGGTGATTATATGTGCGGGCATAGAGTACCATGAATGTTTATGAGGATTGAAAAAGTCCCGATGAAGGATATGAATGAAGGATTAGACTGGTTTATAAATGAATCATGTCGTAGAGACTTATTCAAGGGGGTCTTAACCATTAAGAACCGAAGATTTGACTCGACAGAGAGTTAAAATCCCTGGGATAAAAATAGATCATTCAAAGAGATGAAAGATCAAACTTCTAGGGGACCCATTCAAATTTTCTACCAGAGCAAGTTTTAATCGGGTGGTGGTTATGGCCACAACAAATGGCGAATTGCTGAGGGAACCAATTATCTCTGTTACCAAATAAACTTTGATCTATAGAGCATCAGGGTGTTAAGATAAACTTGAAATGCAAACTGTATAGAGGGATAGGCATGGGTTCCACTTCAGCATTAATAGCTTTAGGCAGGCTAAAGACAAATAACTTCAGCTCACTGATAGGGTTTCGACAGGCATTCTCCAATGGTAGTATTATGGGATTTATTTACCTTCATTTACCTATTTTCTACTTTCAAAATCCTTTCAGGGCCATCACCAATCTATCAATCCCTGTTTCGGTGTGTACCTCAGCTCTTTATCGCTCATCAAACTTGATGTAGATATGTTTATCTGCACTTTATGTAAGAATTTTTTTTTTTAGTGCTATAATTTCATATGATCGAATGGGGCGCAGTCATGGATCATGCCATATTTTTAAACCACATAAGAAAGGTTGGGCTTGCTGTGTCAACCAATACTTTGAGCCCAGCAACAATCCCTACTCCAACCGGCTTCCCAAACAACCTGTCCTTCCAGATTGGCACAAGAACGCAACATTTCATTTTCTTTTACATATGTCCTTCCAGTTTCAGGCAGAAGGACTAGAGCACAATTAAATTTTCCATAGGATATACGACAACGAGCTTAGCCCATGAGAGGAGGTTTACTTGTAGATGACAGATATTGGAAATTTTAGTGTGGTGAACGGAACCAATGGCGAATGACTGCAAACCTCATAGGCAAGTATAGGCTAGGTCTGGCTGGGATTTTAAAATGCCACGTTCTGCCATGCCAGTCCAGCTGTGGTTACACATTTTTTGTTTAATAAAGATGCCCCTACATGCTCTGGGTATCCAGGTTATCAACAGATCCTACCTAGTTCCCAACAGATGCAAATGAGTGGCTGTGGTCTCAGTTTCACTGCTGATTTTCCAGTTCTCATAGGCTCATAAAAAGTTTGCTTGATTTGCAAGGTAACGATGAATTTATGGTTGGTAGACTCATCAGCAGGTTACTGAGGGAGGCAAAAAACTAAAGGTGGGAATGAGGGAAATCTGAAGAGAGTTATAAAGGTGAAAATGAGACTAAAGGACCGAAATCAATTGGTTGAAAAAGAGTGAAATTCAAAAAGGAAAATAAACTTTGTGTAAAATAGGAAAGGACAAGACAAAAATGTAACTAAGCTAATAACAAAATAAAATGAATCCTAACCTAATCAGGAGGTAACCACCATGTGGTGGCTACTGGAAGTATCTCTTAAGATGTTGGCCATCAACAAGGAGTTTTTTAGTTTCTCCAGGCTGTAAGGTTTTCAATCTGTATGTTCCCTGACCAATTTTTTCTTCAACTTTGAACGGGCCTAGCCATAAGTGTTGGAATTTCATGTGCTTACCTTTTGGCTTCCTAAATTTATCATGCAGGTCATAAAAGTGTTCCATCTTGACAATTGACTTGGGAATTATATTGCGCTGATCATTTTCCTCTTCTTCACTCCCATTCATAAGTTTGTCATGCTCATTTTCATCAATGACTGCATTTTTGAATGTTTTTTTGCAATGCAGGAACTCAAGGATTTGCTCATCACCTTCGAACACCTGCCAATTCGAGATGTTATTAGGCACGGATAGTCTGAAATTCAATTCAACATAATATTTATTCTTGTTTAATCTAAGATCAGGCGAATGTTTTGTAGCCATACCAGCCATCAGATCGGCATCTCAGTTTTTCCCTTGAGGTATGTATGTGATATTGAAAGAATTGAAACTATCAATTGAGCTCCATACCTCATGTTGGTATCTTACCAGATGTGGTGAATTGCAATGTATGCTTTTCCTTACCTGGTCCACAATTATCTATGAGTCACCAAAAACTTTAACACTTTTCACCTTCATTTCAATGCCTTTTTTTAGGCCCTCCAGCAAACCTTCGTATTCCTCCATGTTGTTGGTGCATGCTAACTCCAACCGGCTGGCCTTCAAATGTTGGTTCCCTTGCGGGTTAATGACAATTCTCCCAGCACCTGTGCCTTCAAGGCAGTTAGAGCCATCAAAGTAGAGTTTCCAAAATATAGAGTCTAATGTTACATCAAATCACCTGCTTCCTACGAAATTATTTCTATCATCTACTAAATTACATGATGGTTCATTAGCTGGACTACGGGGAAGAGCTTCCAACCGTGTGTTTATTGTAGTTTCTTCAATTATCTCTGCATGGAATTCTCCAAAATAGGTTTCCGTGGCACAAACATTGAAACTATAATTCCCAAGGATAGAGTTGGTAAACATTACAGGTTCATTGGGGTCGTTTAGCTCCATCACCACATACTTCATATATCTTTCTCGATCAACTCTCAACATATCAGCTTTTACCTTCTGAGGCAGCAAGAGATGGGATCAATCAGTTGAGAAATATACATTCAGTTTTACTGACCAGTCCCTACTAAGCAGCATTCCATAAGCCTTGGGTATGTCGACTACCACTATGTTAATGACTTGTGTGCACTGTGGTTTGGTAGCCATCCAAATCAACACATCTTTCAATTCCCCAATTACTTTCACATTCATTCTGTCCAATTGCATAATTCGAGTTCCAGTTTTCTCGGGTATCGCATGATTTCTTTTAGCAAAAATGTAGGGCATAACAGTGGACGATGCACTGGAATCTACCAAGCAATTGTGTACGTTCATGTTGAGGATTTCAAATTTGATAAGGAAAGGTGGAGTCAGGGATTTTTATTTTTCTCCCTATCATGGCCGCATTGACATCTTGAGGGGTTCGATTCATTTTTGACAAAGTGGCTTCCATAGCTGATGGTGTTTGGGATGTACTGGGGGTACTAATAAGTTTGGACGCTGACTTTTTGGTTTGGCTACTCGGGTTGGTGGGAGATTTGCAATTTCATTCATTCATAGCTTTCAAATGTAGATCTCTTTGCTGTGTTAACTTTAAGAAATTGAAGTATGTGATATTAGCTCGAGATTTCTTAATATCATCCACAATGTTGTAATCAATGTTATAAATAGGGTAGGGTAGAGTAAACATAGTTTTTTTTTCCATTCTTAGGCAAGAGTTTACCATTTTGAGTCACCTTCGTTGCAGTCGGAGATGTGTTATCTTTTTGTGGATAGTTCACAACTGGAGTACTCTTGGAATTACCACTAGGTCTACCCTTCTCAACATGAACTTTAGGAGCGGGCACCTTCAAAGGGTGAACATCTTTCCTTGTCTGGTCTACAGGCTTCATCACGCCTGCAAGTGGCCCTTTACTTCGTGTGTGGATTTCATTAGTGCGGATTTCTACCGTACTATCTCCTTTGTCGCCATCGTTCTCATTTGTATAGAAATCCCATAGTAAATTGATTTAAGATTCTTCATCCAAGGGCTCTTCTACTTGGTATTCTTCTTCATTTTATTGTTCTGGCTCCAGCTCCATTATAGGTTCTTCTTTACAAAGGAGCGATCTGATAAGAGCCAGCTCTTCCATATTGAAATTCTCTTCATTGGGTGGAGCAGGCAATGCAATTTGACCATGAACACATTCTGTCTTCTTACGATAGAAAGGTTTGAAGGATTTTATGTTGTTATAATCTCCTCCATTCCCATTTGTACTCTCTCCAAAATTCATTTTCATATCGATGAATATGTTCATCAATTGCTTAATGATCTGATGAAAACCTTCCACATCTGTGGTGTCCTTCTCTTTGACCTCAACCACTCTTTTATCACTCCCATTATTCTTCTTGGATGACTGAGAGGCTTTCTTTCCTTCAGTCATATGATGAAATGTTGTGAGACTGATCATTTCATTCTTGACTTTTATTGCTTCATCGATAGCACCTTGTAAGGTTTGCGCGTTACGTTTCTTGACCCACAATGCAGTAGGGATAGGGAGAGCAGTAATGTAGAATTCCATGAGGACCTCATCAATAGGTCTAGCGTTAGCGGGGATTCTGTTGAAAAAAGTGTTGAACCAGATGTTCAAATCCTTGACCTTTTCCTTGGTTTCCATTTTTAAATGGGATAGTTATAAAACTAAGGCCGCAGGTGTCTTGTCATCACCAAAGTTGTCTATGAAGGCCTGCTGAAAGGCACCCCATGAGGTGATCGATCCTATTCTCAAGCTAAAGTACCATGTGGAAGGTGTACCAATTAGAGTAAAAGTGAACAAACGACATACCACATCTTCATCGGCTACCCCCAACATGTGCATGGCTAGGAAGAAAGAGTGAATATGGTTATCAGCAGTGTCTCCCCACTGAGGGTCGAATTTGGGCAATACTCTTTCTACGTTCTTGGGTAAGGGATGCTGCTGCCCAGGTACCGCTACGACATCCTGAGCAAGTCAGGGAGGGAGTGCTCCTGGGGGAGGTGGGGGTTGATTCCCACCTGGAGGAGGCAGTAGAGGTAGATTCCCACCTGGAGGAGGAACTTTAGCCATAGTATGATTTGGGAAGTTTTGGTTGAGGGTCTCCTCTGAGCGTTCTTTATTAGGATTTCCCAAATAAGACTAGGAATTACCTTCAGAGAGTGGATCCTCAGGAATTTCTTCCCAAGAGGTGTCAATACTTTGCAAAGACTCTAGTACAATATCTTCAAGAGAAGGGGCTACAGATGTCTCTTCGTTTATGTGATAGATCCTTGGCTTTCTCTTAGATGTCAGAGGTAGAGATTGAAAGATGGGGAGCTAAGATAGGGAACGAGTGTAAGCACGAGTAAGTACTCTAACTAGTTGTTCTTGAGTGACAGGGTACTCCCACAGTCTCTCTTCCTTGGGTGACTGAAACACGGGACTTAGAGGGATCTCTGTTTCTTCGAAATGAGGCTTTTCCAAATGGGAAGAAGGATCTTTTCGACCTTTACAATCCATGCATTAATCTTTTCAAATCCATGTGTGACATTTATAGATGAAATCATAAAAATTTGTGGAAGTCAATTCAGGCCCTCCTTCTAGCACCAATTTGTTGACGTCGAGAATTTTCGCTATGCCAACAAGGGGAACTAACCCGATCGTAGAACCCAATTAGATCTACTTTCATTTTGAATGGCTAGTTCCGACAGGTTTTAAAGGACCCCGTAAACTATTGCAGGTGTTGAGAGATTGCTCCCCGGAGGAAGACTTCCATTAAATCAACAAAAGAAACAGCTAACCTATATGTATTAAGTCCTATCTATACTAATTCTACCTACTTATACTAATCTTAACTATTCTAATCTATCCCACAGGAGCATAATAAAAGAGATTAAACATCATATATAGATTTGAAGCCCAAGTGAATCAATTACTGAGTTCACAGATGAACAAGGTTGTATTTGAAGCTTAATTTCAATCTAATTACTCATACAAGAATACACATTCCTTTCCATACAAATAAAACTTGCAACTGATGTTTAACAAGGTTTCGAATCAGTAATCGCTCATGAATTAACCATGGTAACAAGTTATATTTGAATAACCAATACTAGTCACGAACTGTCTATTATCAATGTGAACAAAAACAAAACACATTTATATTTATGCCAGCAGCAACACCCTGATTCTAAACACATGAAAGAAGAGGAAAATAAATCTGAAAAAGGCTCCTCTTGACCCAAATAGTCTTCTTTATTAGCACAATAAATCAAAATCCGTTATGCCCAAAAAAAAGCCCTCACTCCATCTCCGGAGGTAGAACTTATGCATGATGAAATTGACTCTCTGTATCCCCCTGACCCTCCATCTCCCAGCTTATTGAATATACAAATTAAATATACAGATGTAGAACGATCCGTCATACTACCAACAACTTGAGGCTACATTTGCTGGGGTGTTTTTATTTTCTGGGGTAAATGAAGGATTTTGATTAAGAGAGTGTTACTGTGTGTCATCTCCCTGCACCTGTATGGAGCGGACATTATTCCCTATCATTTCCTGAAGGAAAATCAAGACACTACGCTCATCACCCACATCTGGCATGCTTTAAGGTGTATCTGGAGGAAATGACATCTTGATGGATCAGCGCTATCATGAGTGCTTCCACTGAACATAGAGCATGCCTCCATTATGCACTATGGCAGTTCATATCCCTTTCTTGTAGAGTATTTCTTTGCAATATTGTCATCGGTGGCACAGAGGTGTTGTCTTGATATAAATTGCATTTATCCGTTATCGGGTCCACTTGAACTCACCTTTCTTCTCTTGGTCCTCGCTTGCAAAAATAGTTCATATTAGCTATGATTATGAGAAATATGACAAACATGCCTAAAAAACACATATTTCCCTGAATAAAGCTTTTATAAAATCAAAAGGAACAAGTGTGAAAGAATTGGTCCCTGCTTCAGCTAAGGTTGCAATGTGATCAGGTCGCAATCGCACATTGCAGCAAGCAGTCACATGCAACATCACCCCTAGTCCCACCGATTGTGATTTGTGATTGGCCGGACCCGAAAATATATGTGTGGCATTTAATAATCCCGGCGGGTCCACCATATCACATCGCGCTGTGTATTAGAGGAATATCAGTTTTCCATTGAAATCTCTGAGTTTTAATAGATCTGGCATGTTTCCTTTTATTTCTTAAGTTGTGTTAACAGTGGATCAGCCCTGGGTTTTTAATTCATGCATTGATTAAATCCCGCAAGCATAAATCCAATTTATATTGAAAATCGACACATAACACAGAACCAGATCCAAAATCCCGACTTGAAATATTATAGATGGGAACCGATATGCTATCACATTTGCGAAACACTATCGCATTGGATCATTTCAGTGGGGAGGAACTAGGCTTATTGAACTGCCGAACTCTGATATTGCGATGGTCGAAGCAGACCCGAAATCATATGTGTTATACTTAATAGTCTCGTCAGGTCCACTGTATCTTATCACGCCTTATATATATAAGCTTTGAATTCCGCCAATTGCGATTTGTGATGGGCTTCGGACCCGATATCATATTATGCTTCACTTAATAATCTCGGCGGGTCCACCAAATCGCAGAGCACCTTATGTATGGGCCTTGGGTTCCTCTGATTGTGATATGCTATAGGCCAAACTCGAAAATATATATGTTGCGGTTAATGATCCCGGCGGGTCCACCATCTCACGAAACGTTTGAAGCTTGGGCCTATATACTGGTTAAAAGCGCCGATTACGAGATGTGATGCAATCAGAGACTTGATCGCATCACAGTTATTCATGGGAGGTGGACCTTTAGCCTTTGCCAATGCGAAAAGCGATATGTGATGGAGGCATGCATCGAGAGATGTATAAAGACCGAAAAGGCGCAGTAAGGGTAAGTTACATATGCTTGGAAAGTATTTCTATTACAAAAGTGTTATAATAGGAATAAAGGCACGATAGAAGGTTTGTGAGGGTTGAGTCCATAACACCCATAGTAAAGAGTGGGGGTGATTATATGTGCGGGCATAGAGTACCATAAATGTTTATGAGGATTGAAAAAGTCTTGATGAATGATATGAATGAATGATTAGACTAGGTTATAAATGAATCATACTGCAGAGACTTATTCAGGGGGGTCTTAACCATTAACAATCAAAGATTTGACTCGGCAGATAGTTAAAATCCCTGGGATAAAAACAGATCATTCGGAGAGAGGAAAGATAAAACTTATATGGGATCCATTCAAATTTGCTACGAGAGCAGGTTTTAATAGGGTGGTGGTTGTGGCCACAACATAACTATGTACGGATCTCATCATTTTTTTACTTGTAAATGAATTAACAATGTATCTATGACCTAATGGATGGAGTGATAGTTAAAGTGATAAGGAAATAATGCTTCATGGTGAATCTCATATAAGTATGAGACCCCTATGCTCAGATCTTTTATTTACACCTATAGGGTGCATATTTACTAAGTGTTCGACGAAATTTCTGTCATGGTTAGGTTTGGTTAGGTCAAGCCCTTGATCAAGCTTTGTGTTAGAGGATTTTCCTTGGTGTCATTTATTGTCTTGGAAAGTCTCATCAAAGTATAGGAATTGGTTTGGAGACTATCCCTAAAAAAGTGCCTTCAATCACATAGTCTCTAGCATAGAACTGGCTGAAAAGGACTGTAATCTCTCCCTTGTAGGAAATGTGGGAGCGAGTATAGGGTTCCAATCACATGCATGGCTTATCATGGGAGTGACTTCGAGTTTAGTTCATTGAAATGTTAGTTTAAATCATGGGTTGGGAACATGGAGTGTTGGATTAGCTCATGGGGGTCCTGAAGCACCTAAGGGAGGTCTATAAGGTCTTGTTTTGTTGACTCCATTTTCTTAAGTTTACCTAGGACATTGAGTCTTATCATAGTGGCATATCATTGCATGTTTACCCCTGCTTACTAGTTGATGGGTAGATGTGGGAGGAGGGTGTTACAATGGCCTCATCAAACTGACAGTGGAAGGTGCTTTGAATAAAATAAGGATCCTTGTCCTCTGGTCCAAATTAAAGGATATGGACAGAGAGGAATTCATTGACGTTCAAACCCTCACACTAGGTGAGACCCCAACCTCTAGTGCTGGAGGAAGAAAAGTGAAAGAAGAGGAAGAACAAGCAGTGGTAAATAGGAAGAAGAGGCAGAGGCAGAGAAAATGGAGGAAGAACCAGAGCAAGAAGAAGAAGTAGAGAAAGAGAAAGATAAAGAAGAAGACGAGGAGAAACAAGAAGAACAAAGCGCTAAGAAAACCACTGCATCTATAGAAGAGGTATTCCTAGAGAGAACGAATTTTTCTCCATGGCCCACTCAAAAATAGGTAGTTGACACCTTAGCTACCTTGATCACACCAGTAAAGCCTAAAAGGAAAAGGAAAAGGAGTAATCCCCTCTACTTCAAAACCGTGAAAAGTATGAGGATTAATCAGGGGAGGCCTCAAACTCTCACAAAGGCCCCTATTATAATTGAGGAATCCCCAAGTAAAAAATAGGAGATAGGACCCACTAAAAGGAAAGTTGAGGAGGTCAACTCTCCTACAACCATATCAAAGACTCTAATAGCATATGTAAGTAGGATTACCACTAGATAAACCTCCCATGAAAACCCCAAGGCACCTACCACACTCCAAAAAAAAGGAGAAGTGAAACTATAGGAAAAATAGAGCATGCTACAGGAAAGACGGAGCATGTTACAGGAAAGACAAAAAATTTTATAGGAAGAGAGGAAGGAGAAACAGGAAGGGAAATAAGTACCACAACAGTTACAAAAGGGGGAAGCCTCACCAAGAACATTTGAAATGGATTTCCAAGAGCTACAAGATCCTAGTCCACCACCTAGTTAGAGCTCCTATTATAAGTTCATTGAAGGAGGCACATTGAACACAGAAAAAATTGTAGTCCCATAGATGGATGCAGATTGGTAAATCCAAGAAAGTGGAAGATGTGCATCATATGGAAGAGAAGGCCCTAAAAATGGGCAAGAAGTTAAGTGAGTAAAGGGAAAAGGAGTCCAAAGTGAGAGAACAGCTGCAAGCAGAAAATAGATGGTTGAGGAAGAAATTGCAAGAGAAGGAAACCCAATTTTCCACAATGGAAAGCGTCTCCATGGAGGCACTACATTGGAGACTTCCATCCAACTCTTATGTAGTATTCCTCAAAGAACAGTGAATGTAGTTCCAAATAAAGACATTAGTACAACATGGATCCATGCCATTTTAGGATTACAAGTATTTCATTAATTTGTGTGACCAAAGTAGGATAGAAGACAGAGCCAAATTAGCAGAGTTTAGCTACACAACCTCACCTTAACTGATATGAATATTTGGGATACTAATGAAAAGTTGGGAGACCTGCGACATATGGCCCTTACATCTTGGATGATTCATGAGGAGGCCTAGAGTGGAAGAGGTGAAGAAAGTAATGTAAAAGGAAGAAAAAGAAACCCTCTATATCAGAGCAAAGCAGATAAATCCCATGGCTATAATCATTACTCACAATATCATCTCCAAGGATGCTAAGCTAGCATCTAGATATATTGCCACTCAAGAACATGACATCTACCATTTTGAGGAAACTCTCAGGTTGTTAGGGATAGGGATCCAACAACCATGTCAGAGAAGATGGAATGCCTTGCCACACAGACTCCAAACCAGGGAGTATCACTCTCCTGAAAGGTTGAGCAATGCATTGGAAAGAACACCCCTATACGAAAGGGTCATGAAAAGATTAAATATCAACTCGATTGAACACAAGATAAATCCACCAATTTTGTTGGGTTTACAAGAATAAAGGAATGAAGAAGAGGAAAGGAAGCAACAAAAATACATAGAGAAGCATGCAGGATTCTATCACGAGGAGGGCACACCATCTACAGAATCTTGGGATGTCAGAGAGGCCACCAGGGCCATGAAAGAAATGGGCATAGATGACTGAGTTTCTCAGAGGAGTAGAAACAATTTTAGTAGGGGGCTATGATGAGGCTCATAAATAGGTATATCATAAGGGTCACAATGCCATCCTCCATCTTATTAAATTAGCTTTTTCTCACATTTATCTAGAGATTTTGCTATATTATGCTTAGTGTGAGGAGAACAAAAATGTCTTGCTATATCATGTTGCCTAATGTTTGTCAAATGGAGGAATTGGAGCAACTTTGAGATAAACTAAGTGTTGGAGTTCGGAGTAAACAACAAAGAGAGATTCTAGGAGGTTGTCCACATCCTTAGATTCTCAAATAATAAAAAGATCATGTCTCTATCTCTCATCAACTCGATTTCATTAGAAACTAAGTAGGTCAAGATCATTGGCCGCCAAGCCAGTGCAGTTGAAGGGAGATCTAGATAAACCTATTCTTGAGTTGGGGAGACAAACATCCCTATTTTCTAGGGATATGTTGGTAGCTACCCATTTGTTTAAATAAACATGCTAAGAAACTCATTAGGATTCAAAGTTTTATTGTAGCTTAGAGACCTTTGAGATGAAGCACTTGTGACTATTATTTTGATGATGTATTTGACATTTCTGGAATGATAATGAGAAGTTTTATTTTGATCGATGACTGAGTTAGTTCATAGGGCTGAAGCTCTTGGATTTGGGCCCAATCCTAGCAGCCTAGGTCCCTCTTGTGTACTTATATTTCTCTTAGCCTAGAATGTTGATTAGTTGCTGCAGTTTAGTAGAGTTTATTCATATTTCTTTTAGCCTAAAATGTTGATTAGTTTCTAAAGTTCAATAGAGTTTATTTATATTTATTTTAGCTTAGAATGTTGATTAGTTTATGCAGTTTAGTAGAGTATAATCCCTCAAAAATTTTGTGACTGTGATCCTTAACTCAACTATCTCTTAGGAGCATGATTAGAGGACCCCACCATCACAACCCAAAAATAGTGTGTGATTTCCTATTTATTATTTCTTGGAAAGGTTTACATTTGGTACCTTGATTCACATATGATTTTTGTAGCTTAGAAGGTGTTTCATTACATAGCTCAAATTCTTAGCATTGGTTAGATAGTTTCTAAATTGAATTAATATTTTCCACCCTTAATTGTAACATTTTGCAAATGAAAATAAGAACAAGTGCATGTGATGTTGCAGGGTTGTATCTGCAGGAAAGGAATATGTTCAACAACTCCATATATGACTTCTCCACTCTCTTTTGATCAATTTCAACCCATGTTCTTGATCTCTATTTTTTTGTTACCATAAACAACCTGCTTAGCCCAAATCTTGCCTTCCTAAAGTGTTTGAATTTGCTAGGGGCATTGGCCACCTTCCCTACATAATCCATGACCTTCATTCAATTTTTTAACACTTCATCCCATCATCCTCACCCTCCAAACCCTCCCCGACAACTTCCTGCAGCATTTGAGGACTTCCTGTAGCACTATCAGAATCCTATGGAAATATCTTGTAGCAAAACTGTAGCATCTTGTTTGACTCGCAATGATAGCGCATCTTAGCTTAGGAGTAGGTTGACCCCTCATCTTGGATTCCATGACCAGAAGTACCACTTAGGACATTCCCTTCATTCCTTTTTCTTTCCTGCAAGAGTGAATAACATTAGTTCTTTCATTCCAAATTTGGTGATTATGACCGTACTTAATCTGCAAGTGAGAATTAGATAAATAATGCATGAATTCTTGAGTTGCGAATTGGTAGCATGATTCTCTGCTTTCATGAAAACCTGATAGCAAGATGATTGATTGCAAGTTAGAGTAGTTTCCTTTCTATAGTTAGCATAATTCTTGTGTTTTTCATGAATGGAATCATTAGCATTTACAAGTTGACAACATTTACAAGTTAGAGTTGAAAATCATTTACTTTCTCTGCACTAGGACTAGCTTTTACATTTTTCTTTTAGTAGATAATCACCTCTAAGTTTAGTAGAGGAATGGCCTTGGAACCCTAATGATCAGGTGACTTAGTTGAGGGTGACATGAGTAGAATCCATCTACTGTGTATATAGCACTGTCACCCCGAAGTTTGTATGAACCCCAGGTTGATAAGTAAAGTTGAAGAGCCTCTGGAAGTTGCAACACTCTTCATGCAATACAAAAACTCACCAGGTCTACTGATTCTTCATCATCATTGGAAAGTACACATCACAAAGGACCCTAAAATGCTCTTATTTTCATATTTTCACCTGTAGGAATTTTATTTGAAAGGATGCACCACATTAAAAAATTTCCTTTTGGTGGGATATGTGGTTTTCCCACATGCTTCCAACATGATAACAACTCCTCAGGCTCTTTTGAAGCATAAGCATATAAGTAGCCTTCATTTGGATTATAAATCACCTATTTTGAATGAGTCCATATAAGCTCATCCTCTCTATCCTGAATTTTGACATGAGAGATAGTCAATGCACTTATGTAATGTTTCTAAGTTTGGTTCCAATGAGGAAGTATTTTTTATAATCTGAGCAGATAACCATACTTGAACCCACATGGATGTGTTTCCTAGATCTGATACTTGATTTAGTTTTTTCTTACCTCGCTCTACCAAAAAAGCCACTAAATCATGGGGGAGGATATGCATGTTAATGCAACTACACCAAGAGTAGGTCACTATTGGCACCCATTCACTTGAGCCAATTATGTAAGAAACAATAAATCAAATTATATTGAAATATTCCACCAAATCATCAATATATTTACTCTACTATTGTTTTGTAAGTGAATCCATTCTTCGACCGTGAATGGAAAAATATATTTCTGGGTAACCACCTCTGTCCAAAGAATCTTAGTCATTATTAACCTCCAAACAAACATGGTAGCAAGGGCTTGTTAGAAATAGAATAAATTTTTCATACCACAACCTCCCCATCTCTTGAGAAATGCAATCCAGTCCCATCTAACCCATGTGAAAATTTTACCTTGTTTCAATCCCCGCCATAAGTAACCACAATAAATTTTCTTGATAAGTCTCAAAATACCTTTAGGAATCCATGATAAATCCATCCAAAAAACTAGAATGACTTCAAGAACTGATTTTATCAAAACTAACCTATCAACACATGATAACCACCTGTGACGCCAAACTTTAAGACTTTTTTCAAAATTTTCTATCAACCACATCCAATATATTTTCCTGTAATTATCCATCCTCAGGTGGAATCCAAAATATTTTATTCCATCTTCAAAACTTGTTGATTGGAATGAAAATTTTCTGATGACATATGTCATCTCATCCCTATTACACTCTGTAGGAGATAGGGTGGATTTTTGCTTATTTATTTCCATACCTGTGGCTTTACAGAAAATATTAAGCACTTGTTTGAAAGAAGCAACATCTCTACGAGATCCATCTAGGAAAATGAGAACATCATCTACAAACAACAGATGAGTCAGATAAATATTTCCTACCAATAGTGCGCCTTTAATATTTCCCCTTCTCTTTGCCTCTCCAACCAATCTTCTAGGGCCTTCCATGATTAACAAGAAGAGAAAGAGAGAAAGGGGACACCCTTGTCAAAACCCTCTCTCAACATGAAAAAAATGAGATGTGAAGCCATTAATTAAAACAAGAAAATAAGTAGAGGATACACATCAAATAATCAAATTAACGAAACTAATATGAAATCCCAAATGAGTGAGCAACATCCTGATATAAAGCTAGTTGATCTATCATATGCTTTTGATATATCAATCTTGAGAATCATACATTTTAACTTCCTTGTCTTTAGGTTGTGCCATTCCTCTTGAGCTACACCTATGGCCTCATGGATTTGATGATCCTGCAGAAATGCAAATTGTTCCTTAGAAATATGTTGTGATAATATGGGCTTGATCCTATTTGCAATGATTTTTTCTATGATCTTGTAAATACAATTGCAAAGTGAAATCAAATGATAATTATTGAATATTTTTGGATCATCATATTTTGGAATGAGTGTAATGAATGTGGAATTAAATGCATCATACATTCTACCAGATGATCTGCACTCACTAATAACCTTTAGCAAGTCAAACCCAATGAGCTCATAAAATCCATGATAGAATTCAACTGGCCATCCACCAAGACACAAACTTTTATCCTTTTTAAACCAATGAAAATCCTACTCAACTTCACCAGGAACAATTGGGGCCAATAGATCCTTATTAGCATCCTCATCAATGAAACTAGGGAATAATTGGGCAATCTAAATAATCTCAGGCAAGGAAACCTCCCTAGGATAAAAAAAAAGGGTCTGAAAGTGATGTGTTCCCATCCTTGCAAGATCCTAAAAATTTAAAGCCCTGACTCCCTATTCATTCTCTAGTGTCCAAATGGTATTTATGTCTCTCCTTCCCTTTGCATATTGTTGGAATAATTTTTTGTTCTGTCCTTAGCTTGTAACCAAATAGCCCTACTTTTAAGTGTCCACACTTCTTCTTTTTCCTTTAACAACCTCCTTTTTTTCTAATTCCAAAAGAATAATATGAATTTTTTCTTTATTGGATTCATGTCCCCTGCCCACCATGTTGCTCCAACCACTCGAACTCAAAATCTTTTCAGGGCCTCCTCATCTCCCTTCTACTTAACCTTCACCCATTAAATTGTCTTTTCCTTTAAATTATTTAAATTTTCCACAAATTGGCTTGCAGTTGATCGATTCTCATCTAGGCAACAAGGTCTCCATGACTCATGAACAATATTTCTAAATTATTCATCTTTCATCCAATATGCATTAAATTTTAAAGGGGCTTTCATCTTTCAAAAATTTCCGACCAACTCCTTATAACTGTGATGATGATCAAATATCCCCCCCGGAACCAACCCATTGTTTGAAAAGGGGGATTTTATCCAAAAGCGTATAACAAATCAAGAAATGATCTAATATATTTGCAATCATCTGATCACTGACTCTTATGTTCTTCCACGTCGGCTTGACTTTGGCTAAATTGACATCAACTAATTTGTGGGTGTCAAGCATATGGGAGAAATAATTAGACAGTGAATCAATGTGAGCATGAGATCCATCAAATTGTTCCAAAATTCAACCCTACCCTGACATAGCCCATATACATAAGTGCTCTAATTTCCATGCCAAGTTCTTCGATGAAAATACCAACCATGATCATTCCTTCACACCCCCATACATTCAAAATCTTGACAATTGTATGACTTATGCCGAAAGCTAGTCCCCAGGATCTCCCATGCACATTAATTGCAAAGAAAAATCATCCATAGAACATACCTTCTAGAGTTTTATCAATATCATCACCGGGCCCTAAAGTTTCTTGAAGAAAATGATATTGATCTTATCTAAAGCAATCATGTGCTTCAAAGAAAGTTTTTTGGAGGGACTAGCTAGCCCTTGATAATTAAATGAAAGCCACTTCATCAAGGAACAAATCTTGGTGTATTCATTGCTCTAAGAACCACATCCAAGGATAATCATCTGCCAACAACAATATCATGGCTACCCTAGATTATGCTTTCGAGATATGCAATTGAAGAACTTGGAAATTTTCAAAATTTTAGAAGGGGACATGGGACCCAAACCTCTTCCAAAATCATGTTGGAAAGAGCCCTCAATGAAAGGGTTTAAATGAGATTGCAAGTTATAATGTGATTTTCCACTAATTTCATATGAACCCTTATTCGAAGATGGAATGGATGGAATGGGAGTTAGGCAACATACAGGATGAGAAACAATATGGCAGGAGACCACCCCTAAGGATAAAAGAGTATCACTAAACCCCAATGCATGTGAAATCACTGACGCAGACATATTCAATGTACCAAGAGGAACAAAAACATGGAGAGCATTAAGAAAGATAAAAATCACCATGAATAGATGAGGACGCGACTCAGTTGGAGCGTCCAACCTTGGTGGTCGATAATATACTAAGTGGCCACATCTTGTTTTTATGATCCACTTGACGACTTCCCATTATCATCCCCTTAGCTCAGGATTCTATCCTTATTACCACCATCGATTCCGACCTGATCTTTAGGAACCAAAAGGAAATCTTTGAAAATATCTCTGACCTCATGACACTGCGGACATCAGAATGACACACCTTCATAATCCAACTTCTGGTGGTGAATGATCCCTTTGTAATGCATGATCAGATTGGGAATGAAACCCTCTCTGGTATCTAGATGAATTAAAAACCTAGCATATGAAATTTTACCAATCTCTAATAAGATTCGTCATAATCCAAGTACTTCCCCAATTCACCAAAATATGTCTTTTGTCCAAAGATGAAGCGAAAACTACAAAAGTCGAAGCCAAATAGGATACACACCAGTTGCTCCATTTTTGGATCAAAAAGAGGGAACCACTTTTTTAGATACATTAGAGCCTCTTTGACGTTTCAAAAAGTCAACAATACCCATCATGCATGCTCTTCCTTGCCAAACTTAAGAGAAAACCAACCCTTTAACAAATTGCAAATATCTGGCAAAGTATCGATCACACGACCCCATTCTACTTGTGGCCATTTTTTGAGGAACGAGGAAGTGTCATTTGTTCCCCTAACCCAAAATCACATTTCTTCCCTCCAAAAGACCCCCATCCACCCCATTAAAACTTGCATTTTTCCTGAGAGAAGTTGAGACAAAATTCTAGAAAGGTAGTGTTCCAAAAATCTTGGTAGCCTCCTGAGAAGA
This sequence comes from Pinus tabuliformis, assembly GCA_031772625.1. Classification (NCBI taxonomy): domain Eukaryota; kingdom Viridiplantae; phylum Streptophyta; class Pinopsida; order Pinales; family Pinaceae; genus Pinus; species Pinus tabuliformis. The sequence continues at coordinate 918,569,690 of CM062820.1, forward strand.
TAAACCAAACAAAATGTTTACCTAAGGATGAAACTAAGAATTAGAATTTATGATTTTTTTTGCAAAACCAAGAGCTTCTAATGAAGCCCCAACCACACTATCATTTGCTTCCAAAGGGGCTAAGCATCCTTGTACAACAACCTTTGGAATATTTTCTTCTCCAATAAGAATTTGAATAGTAATCCCTGCCTTAGAACCCTAATTAGGGTAATACTGTGGAACGTTATACATACTAGGGAGAGATGAATAATACGCTAAATCTGGGGACCCAAATGCCATACCCATGTCCAAAAATTGGAGTTGGAGTGGAGATTCCTTCCAGATGGATATGCCTTTGAAGGGATCTACTGATCAATCAACATTATCTTCTTCCATTATGGAAAATATCCTCTTTTGCGACTAAAAAAAAAAACCAACGAAAATCACGAGGTAACTACATCACCAAATAACCTCCAACCACGACCTAAAACGTGAACAATTGGCTAGATAGAAAAAATTCTCCTTCTACCTTCCTGGGATCAACCTTGTTGAAGTCCTAAGGTAAAATATAAAACGAACCCTGAGCACCTATTTCCATCGGTAAAGATGACAACCTACTCTTTCACCTACAAAAACTTTTAACTGAAATCGTGTGATGAATCTAGTCGCGATAAAACAAACCATAGAGCCAATTGAGTTTTCTAAATAACATTAACTATAAATAAAAATTACGCTATCTAAAATTCATTTCTATGAATTGTGAATATGTGATTAATCTAAAATCTAATCAAAATTAAGTTTAGATTTTTCAAATGTTATAAAACACTTTGTTCAAGAAAAATATTGACAAGAATTTAAAATTAAATATACAATTTAATATTAAATATATAGTTTTAATCGAAATATCTATATTATGTATTAAATAATTTGAAAGTAGTAAATGAAAAAATTAAAAAGTTAATATAAATTATGATTTAAATAAATGTATTTTAAATTTCAATTAATTTAATTGACATTATAATAATTAAAAACATATATAATTTTGTAATGATTAAAAAATATATAATTGATAATCCTCTACGAATTTTTGAAATGACCTTTTGTGATACTTCAGTTGTTGAAATGACCAATATGTAAAATAAAAAATACAAAAGCGTGAAAGATGTAAGTACGGTGGGTCACCCTCTTGGCTTTTGTGAGTTCAGCTTTTGGACCTCGCCTTACAATTGTAATGTTAAATGTCGTGGCTGCATATACAACCTTGCCCCAAAGGTATACAAAACTATTTTTTTTTTTTTGGTCCTACTTGGGCAGGCCAATCGCATTGCCGCTTTCATTCTTGCTGTGCTGCATTTCTTGTCTCCGTCCTCACAACTACTAAAATCTGTCCCAAGGAGCGTCGCAAGGGCAAAATCGGGGAAGATGTCATAACTGGCACCCTTATGTCCCTGGTCAACTAACAAGTATCGTCGCAACCAGAAAACTTCAACTAAAGCCAGCCATCTCACCGAAAAAATCAGAACCGTAGATCAAGAGTGCCTCATTTCTTATTACATTTTGCCCCACAAATCCTTGCACCATCCACCATCCATTAAAGCGAACTTCTGAATGGCGTAATAACTAGTCTCACAGCCGATGCACGCATAGCTACCAGTTACTGAGATGGACCAAAATTCCACTTCACTCAATACTAAGATGGACGAAATTCGACTTCACCCAATACTGAAAATTCTGGTGGAGGTGGAGTGTCTACCGTGCAGTTATCGTGGGGAACTGGAATCATAATTGCCATCATTCTGTCACTTTATTATTTGGTATATTATTCCGTTACTTGTTGGTATATTATGGTCGTATATTATCATAATGGCCATCGTTTTCTCACTTGCATATTTATTTGTACGTTGTCGCTATGGAAATTCGCGCAATCGGCCTTCAAACCACTCATTTCAACCACGACGGCCCTCATGTGATTGGGATGGAGCAGGACACCTTGGATTCATTCCCCAAGATGTTATATTCTGACAAAGTCTGCCAATCGTTCAAATCTGCATAAGGAAATGAATTAGACGAAGCAGTGGATAACAAATGTTGCCCGATTTGCCTGAGCGATTACAAGGAGTCGGAGGTGGTGAGGATTATCCCCCATTGCGGTCACATGTTCCACATTCACTGCATCGACAAAAAATGGCTTCGTCAGCAGGCAACATGCCCCATCTGACGAGCTTCTCCTCTTCCTTCCCGGGGCACCATTTCCTTCGTCCAAGAGTACCGTCCTACTACTATTCTCGTAGCACTTCATCATGAGTAGATCCGACCCTTTCCAATATGAGGCTGTGGTTGTACTATAACAAAACCCAAAAGACTGTTATTTTGTAAAATTTGTAAAAGTTCTTTGTGGTTGGTTGTGTTTTTATATTTATTCAAATAGGCCTCCTCTTTATTGGAATTGGGCACTTTAATGATTTTATTAATTAAAAATTTTGATGAGATGGACTAAATTTAAAGATGCCAATATATTCTCTTTGCCAATAGATCAATGGATAAAATTCACATCACGAAACTTCCTTGCATATCTAAATCACATGTTTAAACCATACTTAAATTATTTTTTACAAAACATGATTAAAAATTTACTATACCATTTATTAATTGACAACTATCGAGATTAACAAAAAGTGTAATGATATGGGAAATGAATCAAACTGCAAAATTAAAATTAAAATTTACTATACCACTAATTAATAGCCACGTATCATCATTAACCATCAATAAGAAAGAACATGGTGCTACAGTTATGAAAAGTCCTCCATCCTCTGTCGTTGTTAGCAACTTGGCATTCGAGCTTTTGGAATTCCCTCTCATTAGCATTAAAAACAAATTCCAAAAAATCGCATCCTCCCGCATTACAAAATAAAAACAATCAACCATTGCAACCTGGCACCTCGGTTATGTAACGCCTGCCTATTTGCCCTAAATAAAATACAAGAAAATTACGTTTTCAGGAAGAAACATTGCTATGGCACTTGGGTTATGTAACTCCCTCCTGTTCACGCTAAATAAAATCCAAGAAAATGACCTTAAAAATATATAGTAAATATAACATATTTATGTTTTCTAGAAGCAAGATTCATCCCTTTGCTATAGGGAAGATTAAAATGGGTCTTCATTGAAGTGAAAGATCATACGGGAAGCGAAGATTAGGAACGATGATGCCACTGCTCTGCAAAAAACGTTTCTTGCTTTTAGGTAAAAATTTCAATTCATGTTGAACCACACATTTTAATTCGATTTGTGCAGTCCTTCATGTTATTTGTATTCCCCACATTTATGAAACGATGTTGTCTATGTTTTCTATCAATTTGTGCAATCCTTCAGGTTATTTGTATTCCCACATCAGAATTTCTTGTCACATTTCTGAAACTCTTGCCACACATTTCACAAAAATACGGGGATTTCTTTTCCTGTAAATAATTTCCACATGCAAATAGGAGCTTGCTAGTTTCGCAAACCCTAAGCCTACCCCTAACTTGCGGCTCAAATGTATTGAATGTTTGGGGTTTACATGTGACAACTAAAAAGGTTCATAAGAGATGAATATATGTATTGCACTAAATATTGTAAGAAGACCCTAATAATTAAGAACCTAAGGTTTTTTCCTTACTGTGAAAGAAATCATAGATGCGTTTCGAAATAGTTTATCACAAAGCACTATTTGGGAAGACAATGATGAAGGGTGGCCTGTAGGAGTTGATTGGCAGTCATCCTGAACATGCTCCATGTTGAACCTGCTCCATTATTTCTTCTTGTTGGTTTCAGATAGGACACATTTATTTTAGATAGATGAGTAAGACATGAAATAAGTGAAGACATCTAATGGTGTGGTAGAGATAGTGGAGAGAGTGTGTGAATCAATTGAATTAAATAAAGTGGTAAAGGCAGAAAAGGAGGACAAATCATCATGTGCCATTTGCATAGAAACCTTCAATTAGGTTCAGCACTATCGTAGTAAAAATGGAAATCTCCAAATGTGCTTGAAAATGGTTTGGTATAAAACTTTGTTATCCCATTTGCCAAACTTCACTTGGGCTACCATAATCAATCATAATGCCAAAAAGGGAATTTCCATGTGAATGCTCTATACTATGTAACTACATCACACGTATTTGCCAAAAGAGACGCCAATTAAGCAATCCAACCTCCGCTCCACCAAATTTGGCGGAAACTAATCGCAGATAGAAAATGTGTTAGAATAGCCTTATATGATCCTATTTCCCAACTCTCTACCTTCATCATAATTTCAGCAAATCCATTTTTCAAACTCTCATACTCGTGACCAATTCTCGCCAGAATTCCTCATAATTGACAGCCTCGAAGTGTCTTGTTCCAATTCGACTTTCTTTATAGAAAATTTCATCCATTGTTGTTACAGTGAAAGAATCTTTTCGGGTGACATAACCCTCTTGTTATGTGCTGTAATTATTCAAAACATCAAACTTCAAATCAAATTTCATGGCCTCGTTGCAGGTTTTGTGCCAAGTTTCCAAATAATATGTGTTCCGTAGGTGAAAATGTCATATGTGGAGATTTAAGATTGCAGTACGTCAATGTTTATTATTAATTTTAGTAATGAGGATGAAGTTCGCAAAGCCTTTTTAAGTCTTTAGTATTCTGATAACATCATTTTTGTTTTTTGGCTTTGGCTTTTGCTAATCTCTGGAGTCTCCAGTTTGTAATGTTATAGCATTATGGGTTTTCTGGTTTGCAATGCACTGTAATTATTCCATTTAGTCTCTGTTAGATTTTGAGTCCCAGTATAGAGAGTATAGAGCAATTGTTGCCTCTTCATCGGTATTTGGAGATTTAATCGAAGAAAAACTCTTAATTCTGAGCAAGCTAGTCAATAAAGAATCAACAACGATCTCAACAGGATAGTTGACACACCTTACCATGGTACCGCAAGCAACGCTAATATATTTTCCGATGGCGGCATGACTATCCTTCCCTATCATTGAAAACACGCAAACCAAAGCATCAATATTTTCGCATAACCGAACGATTCTAAGCACAGACGAGGAGGGCCTCTGCTTCCAACCACCGATCCGTGCCCTTCCATGGATGGTCAAGGTGGGAACAAAATACTGAAGCCACCTGCTTGCACACACATCTACTGCAGACTAAATAAATGGCATCCCCATTAAGGTTAAAGTTTTACGTGTTGGCCTGTAATGTACAACCCTAAAATATGGTTACGGTTAATATTAAATTTAACTTGTCAAGACCTTACTTTATCCTAATGAGCATGACACATTAGAGAAATTATTAGCTTAACCTTAATTTTCACTATTAAAAATTAGGTAACTTTAATATTATTTAAAATTTGTTAGATTTAATATTAGTTAAATTTATTATTTTTTAATAAAATACATGGTTTTATTACTTTTATTAATTATTTTTATATGAGATGTAATTAATAAATATCTTTTAATATTCCATGAATATATTCCTTGGGTATATTTTAGATAGATAAAATATTTTAATATAAAATCTATTCAATTATGGCTTTTATTTGTTATTCTTATATGAAATCTCACCTTTAAATGAAAAAAATTCATAACAATGAAACAAATAAAATAAATACAAAATTAATTATAAAATTACTATTTTTAAGTGTGAAAAATGCATATATAGATGAATGGACATATTTACATTATAATATATTGAATTAGTAAATTATAATACATTGAATTAGTAAATTATAATAACATACATTTATATTAAAATATTAAATTTAAATAAATTTATATTCATTTTAGTATTAACCAATAACGTTATTAAATATTAATAAAAAATAATATTACTAAAATAAATTATAATAATTAATAATATTATAGATAGATAACACAATTTTATAACATATTTTTTTATAATTTAACTATAAATAATTTATAACTGAAAATATTAAATAACATTGAACATTAATTGAGGCATGTTTACATTATTATTTTAATATTAATTATTATAGATAAATGACTTTAAATCAATTATTAATTAATTAATACTATTTAACAAAGTAATATAAATTATTAATAAATTAATAAAATGTTATATGGTCAACCATGGTTTAATCTAGTGAAACATGCTTAACCATGTTTATTTTAGCGTTTATAATATTTATCTTAAGGTTTATATACTTGGGTTATAATAGTAGTCCTCTTGGTTTAATATTATTCCTTTCGGTTCATAATCCCTTGGGTTCTTAGTATTAATCCATTGGGTTTATTATTCCCTTGGGTTTATAATTTAAATCCCTTCATTTTATTATTCCCTTAAGTTTATAATATCAATCGTGGTCCACCATCATCGTCAATCATAGCCATCCTTGGTCAACCATGGTCGAACGTTGCATTGTGACAAGGATTGTCTCAACATGAAAATCAACCATGTTTATTTTATCGTTTATAATATTTATCTTAGGGTTTATATGCCTTGGATTTAAAATATTAGGCCATTGGGTTTTATATTATTCCCTTGTGACAAAGATAGGCTCGATATCAAAATCAACCATGGTGAACCATGGTCTAACATCACATTGTGTTAAGGATTGACTCACATCATGGTCAACCATGGTTTACCATGGTCCAATGTTGCATTGTGACAAGGGTTGTCTTAATATGGAAATCAACCATGGTCAACAATGTTTATTTTAGGGCTTATAATATTTTAGTTTGGGTTTATAATTTTTATCCCTTGGGTTTATAATATCAATCTCTTGGTTTTATTGATCTAAGGGTTCACATTCCTAGGGTTTAATACTATTTCCTTAGGTTTATAGTCCCTTGGGTTTTTAGTATTAATCCCAAGGGTTTGTTATTCCCTTGGGTTTATAATATCAATCATGGTCAACCATGGTCCAACGTCACATTGTGACAAATATTGTCTCAATATGAGAATCAACCATGGTCAACCATGGTGCAATGTTGCATTGTGACAAATATTCTCTCTATTTGAAAATCAATCATGGTAAAGCATGGTCAACCATGGTCCAACGTCACATTGTGACACGGATTATGTCAATATGAAAATCAACCATGGTCAATTATGTTTATTTTAGTGTTTATAATATTTATCTTAGGGTTTATATACATTGGCTTTGTAATATTAGTCCCTTGGGTTTAATATTATTCAACCATGGTCAAATTTTGCATTGTGACAAAGATTGTCTCAATATGGAAATCAACCATGGTCAACCATGGTCCAACATCCCATTCTGACAAAGATTGTCTCGATATGAAATTCAAACATGGTCGACCATGTTAAATTCCCTTGGGTTTATTAATCCCTTAAGATTAAAATATTAATTCTTAGGGTTTATTAATCTATCTCGTGTTTTATATTAGTTTGTTGGGTTTATTGATTCCTCGGGTTTATTAATCGTTTGGATTTATTAATCCTTTGTATTTATAATATTAATCTGTTGGGTTTACTATTTCCTTGGGTATATAATATTAAACACTTGGGTTTATTTTTTCTTTAAGTTTATAATATTAATAATTCATTGGGTTTACCATTTAATCCCTTAGGTTTATTAATTCCCAATATTAAGGGTTAAAAAATATTAACAATCCCTAGGGTTTACTAATCCCTTGCGTTATAATGTTCATAGTCATGTGGGTTTATCAATTCTTTGGTTTTAAAATATTAAATCCTAGGCTTTATTAATCCCTTTTGTTTTTAATATTCATCCCTTGCATTTTTTGATCCCTTGGGTTTCTAATATTTTTCCCTTCGGTTTACTAATTCCTTAGGTTTATAATATTAAATGCTTGGGTTTTTTCATTTTTTAAGTTTCTAATATTAATAATTTCTTTAGTTTATCATTTAATCCCTTGGTTTTATTAAACCCATGTGTTTAAAATATGAATTCCTAAGGTTTATTAATCTTTTGGGTTTTTAATATTAGTTTCATGGGTTTATTGATTCCTTGGGTTTATTGATCTCTTGTATTTATAATATTAATAATCCATTTGTTTTATAAAACCCCATTATTAAGGGTTAAATATTACTTGAACGATTTATGATTATGTCAATATCACAATACATTAATCTAATATGGAAATCAACCATGGCCAACCATGGTCAACCATGTTTATTTTAGGGTTTATAATAGTCATGTTAGGGTTAATATATCTTGGGTTTATTATTTTTATCCCATAGGTTTATTAGTCGCTTGGATTTATAATATCAATCCCTTGGGTTTATTGATCTAAGGGTTCATATTCCTAGGGTTTAATATTATTCAACAATGGCCAACCATAATCAACGATGTTCAACCATGGTCAACCATGGTCAACCATGGTCTAATGTCGCATTGTTTATAATATCAATCCCTTCGGTTTATTATTCCCTTAGGTTTATAATATCAATTATGGTCAACTATTGTGAACCATAGCCAACCATGTTTAAGTGCCGCATTGTGACAACGATTTTCTCACCATGAAAATAAACCAAGTTTATTTTAATGTTTGTAATATTTATATTAGGGTTTACCACTTTTGGGTTTATAATATTAGTCCATTGGGTTTAATATTATTCCCTTGGGTTCATAATCCCTCAAAGTTTTAATATTAATCCCTTGTGATTATTTTTACCTTAGGTTCATATTATCAATCCCTTGGGTTTATTATTAACCTGCATTTATAATATCATTCATGCTAAACCATGGTCAACCATAACCAACCATGGTCAATCATGGTCAGATCTCGCATTGTGACAAAAATTTTCTCCATATAAAAATCATGGGAAATCATGGTCAACCATGGTAAACCATGGTTGATCATGGTTAACCATGTTTTATAGAATTAAAAATGGTCAACCATGGTCAACCATGATCAATCATGGTCAAACATGTTCGAACGTCACAGTGTGACAAAGATTGTCTCGATATGAAAATCAACCATGATGAACCATGGTCCAATGTCGCATTGTGACAAAAATTATCTCGATATGAAAATCAACCATGGTCAACCATGGTCCAACATGACATTGTGATAAGGATTGTCTCAATATGAAAATCAACCATGGTCAATCATGTTTATTTTAGTGTTTATAATATTTATCTTAGGGTTTATATACATTGGTTTTATAATATTAGTCCCTTCGATTTAATATTATTCTATCGGTTCATAATCCATTGGGGTTTTAGTATTAATCCCTTGGGTTTATTATTCCATTGAGTTGATAATATCAATCCATTGGGTTTATAATATTAATCATGGTCAATCATAGCCAACCATGTTCAACCATGGTCAAACCATATGGATATGGAAATCAACCATGGTCAACCATGGTTCAATATTACGTTTTGACAAATATTTTCTCGATATGAAAATCAATCATGGTCAACCATGGTCCAACGTTGCATTGTGAAAAGGATTGTCTCTATATGGAAATCATCCATGGTCAACCATGGTCAACCATGTTTATTTTAGTGTTTATAATATTCATGTTAGGGTTTATATACGTTGGGTTTATAATTTTTATCCATTAGGTTTATAATATCAATAACTTGGGTTTATTGATCTAAGAGTGCATATTCCTAGGTTTTAATATTATTTAACAACGTCCAACCATAATAAACCATGTTCAACAATAATCAACCATGGTCCAATGTCCCATTGTGACAAGGATTGTCTCGATATCAAAATAAACCATGCTCAACCATGTTTATTTTAATATTTTTAATATTTATCTTAGGGATTTTATAGCTTCAGTTTATAATATTAGTCCCTTGAGTTTAAAATTATATTATTCCCTTGGGTTCATAAACCCTTGGGGTTTTAGTATTAATCGCTTGGGTTTATTTTCCTTTAGGTTTATATTATCAATCCATTGGGCTTATTATTCCCTTAGGTTTATAATACCAACCATGGTCAACCATTGTCAACCATGGTCAATCATGGGGTTTTACTATTAATCCCTTGGGTTTAATTTTCCGCTGGGTTCATATTATCAATCCCTTGGGTTTATTATTAACTTGGCTTTATAATATCAATCATGGTCAACCATGGTCAACCATGGTCAATCATAACCAACCATGGTCAACCATAACCAACCATGCTAAACCATGGTCAATCATGGTCGAATGTCGTATTGTGACAAAAATCATGTCCATATAAAAATCAAGTAAATGCAGCGATAGATAGATGATTAAGACATGAAATAAGTGAATAAATCTAATGGTGTGGTAGAGATAGTGGAGGGATTATGTGAAACAATTGAATGAAATTAACTGGTAAATGCAGAAAAAGAAATATGGATCATCATGTGCCATCTGTATAGAAACCTTCAATTAGGTTGAGCACAATTGCAATAAAAATGGAAATATGCAAACGTGCTCTTTCACTCAAATTGCGCTGTAAAATGGTTGAGGAGAAAACTTTGCTATCCCATTTCCCAAACTTCACTTGGGCTACCATAATCGCTCATAATGCCAAAAAAGGCTTTTCCATGTGACTTCTCTCTACTATGCAATGACATCACATGTATTTTCCAAAATAAGCGCCAATTAAACAATCCAACCTCTGCTCCACAAAATTTGGCAAAATCTAATGGCAGATAGAAAATGTGTTAAAATAGCGTTATATGATCATATTTCCGAACTCTCTACTTTCATCATAATTTATGCAAATGCATTTTTGAAACCCACATAGTCGTGATCAATTCTGGCTAGAATTCCTCATAATTCAGAGCCTCGAAGTGCATTGCTAGCCTCTTCTGCTCCAATTCGACCTTCTTTATAGAAAATTTCATCCATTGTTGTTACAGTCAAAGATGTTTTTCAAGTGCCATAACCCTCTTGTTATGTACTTTAATTATCCAAAACTTAAAATTTGAAATCGAATTTCACAACCTCGTTGTAGGTTTTGCTCCCGATTTCCAAATAATATTTGTTCCGTAGGTGAAAAGGTCATATATGGAGATTTAAAATTGCAATATGTTAATGTTTATTATTAATTTTAGTAATGAGTATGAAGTTAGCGAAGCCTTTGTAAGTCTTTAGGATTCTGATAACATCATTTGTCTTTTTTGGCTTTGGCTTTTGCTAATCTCTAGAGTGTCTAGTTTGTAATGTTATAACATTCTGGGTTTTCTGGTTTGCAATGTACTGTAATTATTCCATTTAGTCTCAGTTACATTTTGCGGCCTAGTATAGAGTGATCATTGCCTCTACATCTGTATTTGGAGATTTAATTGAAGAAAAACCCTTAATTCTGAGAAATCTTGTCAATAAAGAATCAACAACGATCTCAACAGGATAGTCGATACACCTTACCATGGCACCACAAGAAACACTGATATATTTTCCGATGGCGGCATGACTATCTTTCCTTGTCATTGAAAACACGCAAATCAAACCATCAATATTTTCGCATAACCAGACTATTCTGACCACACCCAATCAGGGCTTCTCCTTCGAACCACCGATCCTCCAACCACCTTTCTGCGCCCTGCCATGAATGCTCAAGATGTGAACAAAATACTGAAGCCACCTTCTTGCACACACATCTACTGCAGACTAAAGAAAAGGCATCCCCATTAAGGTTAAAGTTTTATGTGTTGGCCTAAACTCTACAACCCTAAAATATGGTTAGGGTTAATATTAAATTTAATTTGTCGAGAGCTTACTTTATCCTAAGGAGCATGACACATTAGAGAAATTATTAGCTTAACCTTAGTTTTCACTATTAAAAATTAGCTAAGTTTAATATTATTTAAAATTTGTTAGATTTAATATTAGTTAAATTTATTATTTTTTAATAAAATACATTGTTTGATTACTTTTATTAATTATTTTTATATGAGATGTAATTAATGAATATCTTCTAATGGTTGATAACAAATTTATTCCATGAATATTTTTTCCTTGGGTATATTCTAGATAGATAAACTATTTTAATATAAAATATATTCAATGATGACTTTTATTAGTTATTCTTATATGAAATCTCACTCTTAAATTAAAAAAATCATGAAAATGAAACAAATAAAATAGATAAAAAATTAATTATAAAATTACTTTTTTTTAAGTGTGAAAAATACAGTTAACTATATATATGTATATGTATATGTATATGTATATGTATATAGATAGATAGATAGATAGATAGATAGATTGAATTAGTAAATTATAATAACATACATTTATATTAAAATATTAAATTTAAATAAATTTATATTCATTTTAGTATCAAGCAATAAAATTATTAAATATTAATAAAAAATAATATATTTAAAAATAAACTATAATAATTAATAATATTATAGATAGATAACACAATTTTATAAGAATATTTATTTATAGTTTAACTATAAATAATTTATAATTGAACATATTAGATAACATTGAACAATAATTTAGGCATGTTTACATTAATTTATTAATATTAACTATTATAGATAAATCTCCTTGAATCAATTATGAATTAATTAATACTATTTAACAAATTAAGATAAATTATTAATAAATTAATAAAATTTTATATGGTCAACCATGGTTGAATCTAGTGAAAGATGCTTAACCATGTTTATTTTAGTGTTTATAATATTAGTCCTCTTGGTTTAATATTATTCCCTTCGGTTCATAATCCCTTGGGGCTTTAGTATTAATCCATTGGGTTTATTATTCCCTTGGGTTTATAATATAAATCCCTTGGTTTTATTATTCCCTTAAGTTTATAATATCAATCATGGTCAACCATCATCGTCAATCATAGCCAACCATGGTCAAACGTCGCATTGTGACAAGGATTGTCTCAACATGAAAATCAACCATGTTTATTTTATTGTTTATAATATTTATCTTAGGGTTTATATACCTTGGGTTTATAATATTAGTCCCTTGGGTTTAATATTATTCCCTTTAGTTCATAATCCCTTGCGTTTATTATACCCTTAGGTTCATAATATCAATCCCTTTGGTTTACTATTCCCTTAGGTTATAATATCAATCATGGTCAACCATGGTCAACCATAGGCAACCATGGTCAACCATAGCCAATCATGGTCAACCATGGTTGAATGTCGCATTGTGACAAAAAATGTCACTCTATAAAAACCATGGAAAGTCATGGACAATCATGGTCAACCATGGTTGATCATGTTCAACCATGTTTTATAGAATCAAACATGGTCAACCATGGTTGAACATTGCAATTTGACAAATATTGTCTCGATATGAAAACAACCATGGTCCATTATCGCACTGTGACAAAGATTGGCTCGATATCAAAATCAACTATGGTGAACCATGGTCGAACATCACATTGTGATAAGGATTATCTCACTATGAAAATAAAACATGGTCAACCATGTTTATTTTAGCATTTATAATATTTATCTTAGGGTTTATACACCTTGGGTTTATAACATTAGTCCCTTGGGTTTAATATTATTCCCTCTAGTTCATAATTCCTTAAGGTTTTAGTATTAATCCCTTGGGTTTATTATTCCCTTTGGTTTATAATGTCAATCACTTTGGTTTATTATTCCAGTGGGCTTATAATATCAATTATGGTCAACCATAGTTTAATGTCACATTGTGACAAAGATTGTCTCAATATGAAAATCAACCATGGTCAACCATGTTCGAACGTCGTGTTCTGATAACTATTGTCTCGATATGAAATTCAATCATGGTCAACCATGGTCCAATGTCGCAATGTGAGAAGTATTGTCTCAATATGGAAATCAAAGATTAAATGAGGGTTTAATATTATTCCCCTAGGTTTATAGTCCCTTGGGTTTACCATGGTGAATGACATATTGTGATGAAGATTGTCTCAATATGGAAGTTAACCATAGTAAACCATGGTCCAAAATTACGTGAAAAAGATTGTCTCAATATGAAAATAAATCATGGTCAATCATGGTTAACCACAGTCCATATCGCATTTTGAAAAGGATTGTCTCAATATGAAAATCAACCATGGTAAACCGTGGCCAACCGTCTTTATTTTAGGGTCTATAATATTTATGTTAGGCTTTATATACCTTGGTTTTGTAATTTTTATCCCTTGGGTTTATTGATCTAAGGGTTCATATTCCTAGGGTTTAATATTATTCCCTTAGGTTTATAGTCCCTTGGGTTTACCATGGTCAAATGTTACATTGCGACAAATATTATCTCAATATGTAAATCAACGATGGTCCAACGTCGCGTTCTGACAAATATTGTCTCCATATGAAAATCAATCATGGTCAACCATGGTTTACCATGGTCCAACGTTGCATTGTGACAAGGGTTGTCTTAATATGGAAATCAACCATGGTCAACAATGTTTATTTTAGGGCTTATAATATTTTAGTTTGGGTTTATAATTTTTACCCCATGGGTTTATAATATCAATCTCTTAGTTTTATTGATCTAAGCGTTCACATTCCTAGGTTTTAGTACTATTTCCATAGGTTTATATTCCCTTTTGTTTTTAGTATTAACCTCAAGGGTTTGTTATTCCCTTGGCTTTATAATATCAATCATGCTCAACCATGGTACAACGTCACATTGTGACAACTATTGTCTCAATATGAGAATCAACCATGGTACAAAGTTGCATTGTGACAAATATTCTCTCTATTTGAAAATAAATCATGGTAAATCATGGTTGACCATAGTCCAACATCACATTGTGACACAGATTATGTCAATATGAAAATCAATCATGGTCAATTACATTTTTTTTTAGAGTGGTTCATGGACACCCTGGTCAACGTGTCATGCTACGTCCATAGAAAAATCTGGGCTGACACCCCTCGGCCTACTGCAAGACTTGACCCCAAGGGCTTCGGGGAGAATGGACCCTGTGACCTCCCGATGGCGAGGCACTCATTTTGACCAACTGAGCTGACCCTTGGGGCTACCATGGTCAATTAAATTTATTTTAGTGTTTACAATATTTAGCTTAGGGTTTATATACCTTGCCTTTGTAATATTATTCCCTTGGGTTTAATATTATTCAACCATGGTCAAATTTCGCCTTGTGAAAAACATTGTCTCAATATCGAAATCAACCATTGTCAACCATGGCCCAACGTCCCATTCTGAAAAAGATTGTTTTGATATCAAATTCATACATGGTCGACCATGTTAAATGCCCTTGGGTTTACTAATCCCTTGAGTTTAAAATATTAATTCTTAGGGTTTATTAATCTATCTCATGTTTTATATTAGTTTGTTGGGTTTATTGATTCCTCAGTTTTATTAATCACTTGGACTTATTAATCCTTTGTATTTATAATATTAATCTATCGGGTTTACTATTTCCCTTAGGTTTACTATTTACTTGGTTATATAATATTACACGCTTGGGTTTACCTTTTCTTCAAGTTTATAATATTAATAATTAATTGTGTTTACCATTTAACCCCTTGGGTTTATTAATGCCTAATATTAAGGGTTAAACAATAGTCCTAATGTTTAATATTAATCCTTTAGGTTTACAATGTTTATCCCTTCGATTTATTAATGTGTTGGGTTTATAATATTAACAATCCCTAGGGTTTACTGATCCCTTGGGTTTATAATATTCATAGTCATGTGGGTTTATCAATACTTTGGGTTTAAAATATTAATTCCTAGGCTTTACTAATCCCTTCTGTTTTTAATATTGATCCCTTGTGTTTTTTAATCCCTTGGTTTTCTAATAATTTTCCCTTGAGTTTATAATATTAAATGTTGGGTTTTTTTTGTTATTTAAGTTTATAATATTAATAATTCCTTTGGTTTATCATTTAATCCCTTGGGTTTATTAATCCTGTGAGTTTAAAATATTAATTCCTAAGGTTTATTAATCATTTGGGTTTTTAATATTAGTTTGTTGGGTTTATTGATTCCTTGGGTTTATTGATTGTTTGGGTTTATTAATCATTTTTTTTATAATACTAATGCCTTGGGTTTATTGATCTCTTGTATTTATAATATTAATAATCCCTTGGTTTTATAAAACCCCAATATTAAGGGTTAAATATTAGTCGAACTATTTATGATTATGTCAATATAACAATAGATTAATCTACTATGGAAATCGACCATGGCCAACCATGTTTATTTTAGGGTTTATAATAGTCATGTTAGGGTTAATATACCTTGGGTTTATAATTTTTATCCCTTTGGTTTGTTATTCCCTTCGTTTTATAATATGAATCCCTTGTGTTTATTGTTCTAAGGGTTAATATTCCTAGGGTTTAATTTTATCCAACAATGGTCAACCATGGTCAACCATGGTCCAACGTCACATTGTGACAAGCATAGTCTTAATATGAAAATCAACTGTGCTCAACCATGTTTATTTTAGTATTTTTAATATTTATCTTTGGGTTTTTATACCTTGGGTTTATAATATTAGTCCCTTGAGTTTAATACTATTCCCTTGGGTTCATAATCACTTGGGGTTTTAGTATTAATCACATGATGTTTATAATATCAATCATGGTCGTCCATTGGGAACCATAGCCAACCATGGTCAACCATGTTTAAATATTGCAGTGTGACAATGTTTGTCTCACCATGAAAATAAAGCATGTTTATTTTATTGTTTGTAATATTTCTATTAGGGTTTAAAAATTTTGTGTTTATAATATTAGTCCATTGGGTTTAATATTATTCCATTGGGTTGATAATATCTTGGGGTTTTAGTATTAATCCCTTGGGTTTATTTTTTCCTTGGGCTCATAATATCAATCCCTTGGTTTTATTATTAACTTGGGTTTATAAGATCAATCATGCTCAACCATGTTCAACCATGCTCAATCATGGTCAGATCTAGCATTATGATGGAAATTGTATTGATATAGAAATCATGGACAATCATGGTCAACCATGGCAAACCATGGTTGATCATAGTTAACCATGTTTTATAGTATTAAACGTGGTTAACCATGGTCAACAATGGTCAATCATGGTCAAACATGTTCGAACGTCGCAATGTGACAAAGATTGTCTCGATATGAAATTCAACCATGATGAACCATGGTACAACATTGCATTGTGACAAAAATTGTCTCGATATGAAAATTAACCATGGTCAACCATGGTCCAACATGACATTGTGATAAGGATTGTCTCAATATGAAAATCAACCATGGTCAATCATGTTTATTTTAGTGTTTATAATATTTATCTTAGGGTTTATATACATTGGTTTTATAATATTAGTCCCTTTGGTTTAATATTATTCTCTCGGGTTCATAATCCCTTGGGGTTTTAGTATTAATCCCTTGGGTTTATTATTCCCTTGAGTTTATAATATCAATCCATTGGGTTTATAATATTAATCATGGTCAACCATGGTCAATCATAGCCGACCATGTTCAACCATGGTCAAACCATATGGATATGGAAATCAACCATGGTCAACCATGGTTCAATGTTGCGTTTTGACAAATATTTTCTCGATATGAAAATCAATCATGGTCAACCATGGTCCAACATTGCATTGTGAAAAGGATTGTCTCTATATGGAAATCAACCATGGTCAACCATGTTTATTTTAGTGTTTATAATATTCATGTTAGGGTTTATATACCTTGGGTTTATAATTTTTATCTCTTAGGTTTATTATTCCCTTGGGTTTATAATATCAATAACTTGGGTTTATTGATCTAAGAGTTCATATTCCTAGGGTTTAATATTATTTAACAATGGCCAACCATAATCAGCCATGTTCAACCATGGTCCAATGTCGCATTGTGATAAGGATTGTCTCGATATGAAAATCAACCTTGCTCAACCATGTTTATTTTAGTATTTTTAATATTTATCTTTGGCCTTTTATACCTTGGGTTTATAATATTATTCCCCTCGGTTTACTATTATATTATTCCATTGAGTTCATAATCCCTTCGGGTTTTAGTATTAATCCCTTGGGTTTATTATTCCATTGGTTTCATAATATCTATTCATTGGGCTTATTATTCCCTTAGGTTTTTAATATCAATCATGGGGGTTTAGTATTAATCTCTTGGGTTTTATCGCTTGGGTTCATAATATCAATCCCTTGGGTTTATTATTAACTTGGGTTTATAATATCAATCATGGTCAAACATGGTCAACCAAGGTTGGCCATAACCAACCATGGTCAACCATGGTCAGTCATGGTTGGATGTCACATTTCGACAAAAATATCATCCATATAAAAATCAAGTAAATGCAATGATTGACGGATGAGTAAGACATGAAATAAGTGAATAAATATAATGGTGTGGTAGAGATAGTGGAAAGTGTGTGTGAGTCAATTGAATTAAATGAAGTGGTAAAGGCAGAAAAAGAAATATAGATCATCATTTTCCATTTGCATAGAAACCTTCAATTATGTTGAGCACAATCGTAGTAAAAATGGAAATCTGCAAACATGCTCTTTCACTTAAATTGCACATGAAAATGGTTGGGGAGAAAACTTTGTTATCCCATTTTCCAAACTTCACTTGGGCCAACATAATCGCTCATAATGCCAAAAAGGGATTTTCCATGTGACTTCTCTCTACTATGATCACGCGTATTTTCCAAAAGAGACGACAATTAAACAATCCAACCTCCGATCCATGAAATTTTGCAAAATCTAATGGAAGATAGAAAATGTGTTAGAATAGCCTTATATGATCCAATTTCCCAACTCTCTATGTTCAACATAATTTCCGCAAATGAATTTTTAAAACTCTCATACTCATGATCAATTCTTGTGAGAATTCCTCATAATTCAGAGCCTCAAAATGCCTTATTAGCTTGTTTTGCTCCAATCCACCTTCTTTATAGAAAATTTCATCCATTGTTGTTACATTCGAAGATTTTTTTCGGGTGCTGTAACACCCTAGTTATGCACTGTAATTATTCAAAACATCAAATTTCAAATCAAATTTCACGGCCTCGTTACAAGTTTTGTTCCCAGTTTCCAAATAATATTTGTTCCGTAGGTGAATATGTCATATGTGGAGATTTAAGATTGCAATACGTTAATGTTTATTATTAATTTTAGTAATGAGGATGAAGTTAGCAAAGACTTTGTAAGTATTTAGGATTATGATAACATCATTTTCAATCTTTGGCTTTGGCTTTTCCTAATCTTTGGAGTGTCTAGTTTGTAATGTTATAGCATTCTGGGTTTTCTGGTTTGCAATGTACTGTAATTGTTCCATTTAGTCTCAGTTAGATTTTGTGGCCCAGTATCAATCATAGCCAAGCATTGTCAACCATGGTCAAACGTCACATTGTGACAAGGATTGTATCAACATGAAAATCAACAATGTTTATTTTATTGTTTATAATATTTATCTTAGGGTTTATATATCTTGGGTTTATAATATTAGTCCCTTGGGTTTAATATTATTCCCTTGGGTTTACTATTCTCTTACGTTATAATATCAATGATGCAGGAGCATCAACCCGCAGAAATCAAATTTATTTTTCATGCCTTCCAGAAGTTGACGTGGCTACAAAAACCATATTTTCGTTACCTTCATATTATTAATAGCGTTTGTTGTGACTCGGTTGAGTGAGTTTAGGGATCTTATGAAGGAATAGCGGATCTGGAATGATCCAATCTATTTTCCTCCATTCTTATAAACTAGTCTTCGTGCATTCGTAGGGGTAGCCAGACGCAGGTATATCCAGTGCTGCCAAGGCAACCTGGCTCATAGAAACGTATTGTAATCTGAATTCAGAAATAATATAAATCGTGTGGTTTGTGGTTATGAGTTTCTTTTATTATGTATACGCGTATGTTAGTTCTTAAATTGAAGCTGTGCGTTGACGGGTTCGACTGAAATAATTTTAAATCGAGTTTGTTATCATTATAATTACAGATGGACCTTGAAACGGTGCAGGGATTTAATCCAGTCGATGGTCGATTCATAGCGCAGAGGAGCGCTGTTGAAATTGTGTGGAAGAATGTTAATTTTGCGGCATTCAGCTTTTAAACTAAGTCTGAGTTTTATGTGAATCGATTGCCATAATGGAAGTTTGTGTGCAAGGGCATCGATATTAGTTCGCCGTGAAACAAATGGTGTTGCACAGACCTCGTATTGATTTTTTGTGGAATATATGGTTTGAACCTCTTAAAACAATCTTATTGCTGCGTAGTGAACTTTTTAGTTCAGATCGTGGGCCATAACCCACAGGCCCAGGTTCGAGATTTATATATGAAAGGGGATTTTGGCATACCCCAAGATCTCTTTTCATCAAAGTGGTATCAGAGCGGGGAAAGGATTTCCTGCGAGAAGGGAGAAGAGTGCAAATAGAAGGAGCAGAGGTACAGTTGTTGAAGACTGGAGAGTTTATGATCTTACCGTCGTGCAGATGGCGGCAGCAGAAGGTGAGAAGATTTGCAGCAACCTAGAGCAAGGTGTGCTCAACTGGTTCCAGAGAAGAGAACCAGAAGGATGCCAAAAGACCGAGTGCGGAGGGCTTGGTGAGGTATCGTGTAACAGAGGAGACTGTTACTGCAGAGGTTGGTTGCAGCTCACAGAAGATCATGAAAGCAGTTCTACTAAAGGAATGCAATGGATAGAATTGCTAAGGACCAGGAGAAGAATATGACCAGGAGGTCATAAATTTTTTTTTTACCTCGGGAGTCTGATGCAGGAGCATCAACCCGCGGAAATCAAATTTATTTTTCATGCCTTCCAGAAGTTGACGTGGCTACAAAAACCATATTTTCGTTACCTTCATATTATTAATAGCGTTTGTTGTGACTCGGTTGAGTGAGTTTAGGGATCTTGTGAAGGAAGAGCGGATCTGGAATGATCCAATCTATTTTCCTCCATTCTTATAAACTAGTCTTCGTGCATTCGTAGGAGTAGCCAGACGCAGGTATATCCAGTGCTGCCAAGGCAACCTGGCTCATAGAAACGTATTGTAATATGAATTCAGAAATAATATAAATCGTGTGGTTTGTGGTTATGAGTTTCTTTTATTATGTATACGCGTATGTTAGTTCTTAAATTGAAGCTGTGCGTTGACGGGTTCGACTGAAATAATTTTAAATCGAGTTTGTTATCATTATAATTACAGATGGACCTTGAAACGGTGCAGGGATTTAATCCAGTCGATGGTTGATTCAGAGCGCAGAGGAGCATTGTTGAAATTGTGTGGAAGAATGTTAATTTTGCGGCATTCAGCGTTTAAACTAAGTCTGAGTTTTTGTGAATCGATTGCCATAATGGAAGTTTGTGTGCAAGGGCATCGATATTAGTTCATCGTGAAACAAATGGTGTTGCACAGACCTCGTATTGATTTGTTGTGGAATATATGGTTTGAACCTCTTAAAACAATCTTATTGCTGCGTAGTGAACTTTTTAGTTCAGATCGTGGGCCATAACCCACAGGCCCAGGTTCGAGATTTATATATGAAAGGGCATTTTGGCATACCCCAAGATCTCTTTTCATCAATCAATCATGGTCAACCATGGTCAACCATAGGAAACCATGGTCAACCATATCTAATCATGGTCAACCATGGTCGAATGTCGCATTGTGACAAAAAATGTCTCTATATAAAAATCATGGAAAGTCATGGACAATCATGGTCAACCATGGTTGATCATGTTCAACCATGTTTTATAGAATCAAACATGGTCAACCATGGTTGAACGTCACAATTTGATAAAGATTGTCTCAATATGAAAAAAACCATGGTCCATTGTCGCATTGTGACAAAGATTGGCTCGATATCAAAATCAATAATGGTGAACCATGGTCCAACATGACATTGTGATAAGGATTTCTCACTATGAAAATCAAATATGGTCAACCATGTTTATTTTAGTGTTTATAATATCTATCTTGGGGTTTATACACCTTGGGTTTATAATATTAGTCCCTTGGGTTTAATATTATTCCCTTTGGTTCATAATCCCTTAGGATTTTAGTATTAATCCCTTGGGTTTATCATTCCCTTGGGTTTATAATATCAATCCATTGTGACGCTGATTATGTCAATATGAAAATTAACGATGGTAATTATGTTTATTTTAGTGTTTATAATATTTATGTTAGGGTTTATATACCTTGGCTTTGAAATATTAGTCCCTTGGGTTTAATATTATTCAACCATGGTCAAATTTCGCATTGTGAGAAAGATTTCCTCAATATGTAAATCAACCATGGTCAACCATGGTTCAACGTCCCGTTTTGACAAAGATTGTCTTGATATAAAATTCAAACATGGTCGACCATGTTAAACTCCCTTGGGTTTATTAATCCATTGGGTTTAAAATATTAATTATTAGGGTTTATTAATCTATCTCATGTTTTATATTAGTTTGTTTGGTTTATTGATTCCTCATGTTTATTAATCACTTGGATTTATTAATCCTTTATAGTTATAATATTAATATGTTGGGTTTACTATTTTCCTTCAGTTTACTGTCTCCTTGGGTTTACTTGTTCTATAAGTTTATAATATTAATAATTCATTGGGTTTACCATTTAATCACCTAGATTTATTAATCCCCAATAGTAAGGGTTAAGCAATAGCCCTAATGTTTAATTTAATCCATTAGGTTTACAATGTGAATCCCTTTGATTTATTAACATGTTGGGTTTATAATATTAACAATCCCTAGGGTTCATTAATACCTTGGGTTTATAATATTCATAGTCATGTGGGTTTATCAATACTTTGGGTTTGAAATATTAATTCCTAGGATTTATTAAACCCTTTTGTTTTTAATATTGATCCCTTGGGTTTCTAATATTTTTCCCTTCGGTTTACTAATTCCTTGGGTTTATAATATTAAATGCTTGGGTTTTTTCGTTCTTTAAGTTTATAATATTAATAATTCCTTTGGTTTATCATTTAATCCTGTGAGTTTAAAATATTAATTCCTAAGGTTTATTAATCGTTTGGGTTTTTAATATTAATTTGTTGGGTTTATTGATTGTTTGGGTTTATTAATCATTTGTTTTTATAGTACTAATGCCCTAGGTTTATCGATCTCTTGTATTTATAATATTAATAATCCTTTGTTTTATAAAACCCGAATATTAAGGGTTAAATATTAGTCAAACTATTTATGATTATGTCAATATCACAATATATTAATCTAATATGGAAATCAACCATGGCCAACTATGGTCAACCATGTTTATTTTAGGGTTTCTAATAATCACATTAGGGTAAACATACCTTGGGTTTATAATTTTTATCCCTTAGGTTTATTATTCTATTGGGTTTATAATATCAATACCTTGGATTTATTAATCTAAGGGTTCATATTCCTAGTGTTTAATATTATTCAACAATGGTAAACCATAATCAACCATGCTCAAACATGGTCCAACGTCGCATTGTGACAAGGATAGTCTCAATATGAAAATCAATCGTGCTCAACCATGTTTATTTTAGGATTTTTAATATTTATATTTGGGTTTATATACCTTGGGTTTATAATATTAGTCCCTTGAGTTTAATATTATTCTCTTGGGTTCATAATCCCTTGGGTTTATTATTCCCTTAGGTTTATAATACCAACCACGGTCAACCATTGTGAACCATATCCAACTATGGTCAACCATGGTTTAATATCGGATTCTGACAACGATTGTCTCACCATTAAAATAAGCCATGTTTATTTTAGTGTTTGTAATATTTATATTAGGGTTTACCAATTTTTGGTTTATAATATTAGTCCACTCGGTTTAATATTATTCTCTTGGGTTCATAATCTGTTCGGGTTTTAGTATTAATCCCTTGGGTTTATTTTTCACATGGGTTCATAATCCCTTCGAGTTTTAGTATTAATCCCTTAGGTTTATTTTTCCCTTGGGTTCATAATATCAATCCCTTGGGATTATTATTAACATGGGTTTATAATATCAATCATTCTCGACAATGATCAACCATAACCATCCATGGTGAACCATGGTCAATCATGGTCGGATCTCGCATTATGACAAAAACTATCTCCATATAAAAATCATGGACAATCATGATTAACCATGGTAAACCATGGTTGATGACGGTTATACATGTTTTATAGTATTAAACATGGTCAACCATGGTCAACCATGGTTAATCACGGTGAAAAATGTTCGAACGTCGCAGTGTGAAAAAGATTATCTTGATATGAAAATCAACCATTATGAACCATGGTCCAATGTCAAATTGTGACAAAAATTGTTTCGATATGAAAATCAATCATGGTCAACCATGGTTCAACATGACATTGTGATAAGGATTTTCCCAATATGAAAATCAACCATGGTGAGTCATGTTTATTTTCGTGTTTATAAAATTTATCTTAGGGTTTATATACATTGGTTTTATAATATTAGTCCCTTTGGTTTAATATTATTTCTTGAGTTCATAATCCCTTGGGGTTTTAGTGTTAATCCCTTGGGTTTATTATTCCCTTGAGCTTATGATATCAATCAATTGGATTTATAATATTAATGATGGTCAACCATGGTCAATCATAGCCGACCATGTTCAACCAGGGTCAAACCATATGGATATGGGAATCAACCATGGTTCAATGTTGCATTTTCACAAAGATTTTCTCGATATGAAAATCAATCATGGTCAACCATGGTCCAACGTTGCATTTTGAAAAGAATCGCCTCTACATGGAAATAAACCATGGTCAACCATGTTCAACCATTTTTATTTCAATGTTTATAATATTCATGTTAGGGTTTATATATCTTGTGTTTATAATTTTTATCCCTTAGGTTTATTATTCCCTTGGGTTTATACTATCAATAACTTGGGTTTATTGGTCTAAGAGTTCATATTCTTAGGGTTTAATATTATTTAACAATGGCCAACCATAATCATCCATGTTCAACCATTGTCAACCATGCTCCAATGTCACATTGTGACAAGGATTGTCTCGATATGAAAATCAACCGTGCTCAACCATGTTTATTTTAGTATTTTTAATATTTATATTTGGCCTTTTATACCTTGGGTTTATAATATTATTCCCCTCGGTTTAACATTATATTATTCCCTTGGGTTCATAATCCCTTGGGGTTTTAGTATTAATCCCTTGGTTTTATTATTCCTTTGGGTTTATAATATCAATCCATTGGGCTTATTATTCCCTTAGGTTTATAATATCAATCATGGTCAACTATTGTCAACCATGGTCAATCATGGGGATTTAGTATTAATCCCTTGGGTTTATTTTTTGCTTGGGATCATAATATCAATCCCCTGGGTTTATTATTAACTTGGATTTATAATATCAATGATGGTCAAACATGGTCAACCATTGTCAATCATGGTCGGATGTCGCATTGTGAAAAAAATTACGTCCATATAAAAATCGATTAATTGCGGCAATAGATAGATGATTAAGACATGAAATACGTGAAGAAATCAAATGGTGTGGTAGAGATAAATTGAATTAAGTGAATTTGTAAAGGCAGAAAAATAAAAATAGATCATCATGTTCCATTTGCATAGAAACCTTCAATTAGGTTGAGAATGATCACAGTAAAAATGGAAATATGCAAACGTGCTCTTTCACTCAAATTGCATTTGAAAATGGTTGAGGATAAAACTTTGTTATCCCATTTGCAAACTTTACTTGGGCTACCATAATCGCTCATAATTCCAAAAAGGTCTTTTCCATGTGACTTCTCTCTACTATGCAACGACATCACACGTATTTGCCAAAAGAGATTCCAACTAAACAATCCAACCTTTGCTCCACCAAATTTGGCGAAATCTAATGGCAGATAGAAAATGTGTTAGAATAGCCTTATATGATCCTATTTCCCAACACTCTACCTTCATCATAATTTCCGCAACTGAATTTATAAAACCCTCATATGCGTGATCAATTATGGCTAGAGTTCCCCATAATTGAGAGCCTCGAAGTGCCTTGTTAGCCTCTTCTGCTCCAATTCGACCTTATTTATAGAAAATTTCATCCATTGTTTTTAGAGTTGAAGAATTTTTTTGGGTACTATAGCCCCCTTGTTGTGTACTATAATTATTCAAAATATCAAATTTCTAATCAAATTTCACGGCCTCGTTGTAGGTTTTGTTCCCAGTTTCCAAATAATATTTGTTCCGTAGGTGAAAAGGTCATTTGGGGAGATTTAAGATTGAAATAAGTTAATGTTTATTATTAATTTCAGGAATGAGGAGGAAGTTAGGGAAGCCTTTGTAAGTACTTAGGATTCTGATAACATCATTTGCCTTTTTTGGCTTTGGCTTTTCCTAATCTCTTGATTGTCTAGTTTGTAATGTTATAGCATTATGGTTTTTCTGGTTTGCAATGTACTGTAATTATTCCATCTAGTCTTAGTTAGATTTTGTGGCCTAGTATCACGGGGGATTGACTAGGGGAGAAATACCATGACATGTGGGTTCATATTGGGGAATATATATATTGAGGAAAAAATGACATAATATATTGGGGGATATATAAGGGGTAAAGTGTTTTTATATTTGCGGATATAAAAAATGGAGCTAAAAGTTAATGAAAAAATACAAAGGGGTATGAAAAATGTTAATGAAAAAATGGATACCTACAATATCTAGTGGAAGTAGGGGGTTTTTAAATTGGGAAGCTGTATTGGGTTCATATTGGTAGGTAGTTAAATAATCTTATTTTTATGGGTATTTTCCAATATGTAGTCAAATTAAGGGTATTGTTTAATATGCCATGAATGCATGTGATAGGTTAGAGGTTCATTAAGTGAAGTCCCCGTGCCCAGTATAGAGCGATCATTGCCTTTGCATCTTTTTTTGGAGATTTAATTGAAGAAAAACTCTTAATTCTAAGCAAGCCAGCCAATAAAGAATCAACAAAGATCTCAAAAGGATAGTCGATGCACCTTACCATGGCACCACAAGCAATGCTAATATGTTTTCTGATGGTGGCATCACTATCCTGCCCTCTCATTGAAAACACGCAAACCAAACCATCAATATTTTCTCATAAGCAAACAATTTTCACCACAATTGAGGAGGGCTTCTACTTCGAACCACCAATCCTCCAACCGCCTTTCCATGCCCGATCATGAATGATAAAGATCCGAACAAAATACTGAAGCCACCTGCTTTCACACACATCTACTATAGACTAAAGAAAATGCGTCCCCATTAAGGTTAAATTTTTATGTGTTGGCCTAAACTCTACAACCCTAAAATATGGTTAGGGTTAATATTAAATTTAATTTGTCGAGAGCTTACTTTATCTTAAGGATCATGACACATTAGAGAAATTATTAGCTTAACCTTAGTTTTGAATATAAAAAATTAGCCAAGTTTAATATTATTTAATATTATTTAAAAGTTGTTAGATTTAATATTAGTTAAATTTATTATCTTTTAATAAAATAGACTATTTCATTACTTTTATTAATTATTTTTATATGAGATGTAATTAATGAATATCTTCTAATGGTTGATAACGAGTTTATTGCATGAATATTTTTTCCTTGGGTATATTCTAGTTATATAAACTATTTTAATATAAAACCTATTCAGTGATGACTTTTATTAGTTATTCTTATATGAAATCTCACTCTTAAATTAAAACAAATCATGAAAATGAAACAAATAAAATAGATAAAAAAATAATTATAAAATTACTCTTTTTTAAGTGTGATAAATATAGTTATATATATATATATATATATATATATATGAATGGACATATTTACATTATAATATATTGAATTAGTAAATTATAATACATTTAGTTTGTAAATTATAATAACATAAATTTATAATAAAATATTAAATTTAAAAAAAATTATATTCGTTTTAGCATTAAGAAATAACATTATAAAATATTAATAAACAATAATATTATTAAAGATAAATTATAATAACTAATAATATTATAGATAGATGACACAATTTAATAACAATATATATTTTTTTAATTTAACTATAAATAATTTATACTTGAAAATATCAGATAACATTGATCATTAATTTAGGCATGTTTACATTAATATATTAATATTAGTTATTATAGATAAATTACCTTAAATCAATTATTAATTAGTTGATAATATTTAACATATTAATGTAAATTATTAATAAATTAATAAAATTTTATATGGTCAACCATGGTTGAATCTAGTGAGGCATGCTTAACCATGTTTATTTTAGTGTTTATAATATTTATCTTAGGGTTTATATACTTGGGTTTATAATATTAGTCCTCTTGGTTTCATATTATTCCCTTTGGTTCATAATCCCTTGGGGTTTTAGTATTAATCCATTGGGTTTATTATTCCCATGGGTTTATAATATAAATCTCTTGGTTTTATTATTCCCTTAAGTTTATAACATCAATAATGGTAAACCATCATTGATAATCATAGCCAATCATTGTCAACCATGGTTGAACATCGCATTGTGACAAGGATTTTCTCAAAATTAAAACCAACAATGTATATTTTATTGTTTATAATATTTATCTTACGGATTGTATACCTTGGGTTTATAATATTAGTCCCTCGGGTTTAATATTATTCCCTTGAGTTCAAAATCCCTTGCGTTTATTATTCCCTTGGGTTCATAATATCAATCCCTTGGGTTTACTATTCCCTTAGGTTATAATAGTGATGATGGTCAACCATGGTCAACCATAGGAAACCATGGTCAACCATAGCCAATCATGGTCCACCATGGTCAAATGTCGCATTGTGACAAAAAATGTCTGGGTATAAAAACCATGGAAAGTCACAGACAATCATGGTCAACCATGGTTGATCATGTTCAACCATGGTCGAATGTCAGAATTTGACAAAGATTGTCTCAATATGAAAAAACCATGGTCCATTGTCACATTGTGACAAAGATTGGCTCGATATCAAAATCAACCAAGTGAACCATGGTCCAACATCACATTGTGATAAGGATTTTCTCACTATGAAAATCAAACATGGTCAACCATGTTTATTTTAGTGTTTATAATATTTATCGTATGGTTTAGACACCTTGGGCTTATAATATTAGTCCCTTGGGTTTAATATTATTCCCTTTGGTTCATAATCCCTTAGGGTTTTAGTATTAATCCCTTTGGTTTATCATTCCCTTGGTTGTATAATATCAATCCAATATGACATGGATTATGTCAATATGAAAATTAACCATGGTCAATTATGTTTATTTTAGTGTTTATAATATTTATCTTAGGGTTTATATACCTTGGCTTTGTAATATTAGTCCCTTGGGTTTAACATTATTCAATCATAGTCAAATTTTGCATTGTGAGATAGGTTGTCTCAATATGGAAATGAACCATGGTCCAACCTCCCGTTCTGACAAAGATTGTCTTGATATGAAATTCAAACATGGTTGACCATTTTAAATTCCCTTGGGTTTATTAATCCCTTAAGTTTAAAATATTAAATCTTAGGGTTTATTAATCTATCTAATTTTTTATATTAGTTTCTTTTTTTTATTGATTCCTCGAGTTTATTAATCACTTGGATCTATTAATCCTTTATATTTATAATATTAGTTTATTGGGTTTACTATTTCCTTGGGTATATAATATTAAATGCTTGGGTTTACTTGTTATGTAAGTTTATAATATTAATAATCCATTGGGTTTACCATTTAATCCCTTGGATTTATTAACATCTTGGGTTTATAATATTAACAATCGCTAGGTTTTACTGATCCCTTGGGCTTCTAATATTCATAGTCATGTGGGTTTATCAATACTTTGGGTTTAAAATATTAATTCCTAGGATTTATTAATCCCTTTTGTTTTTAATATTGATTCCTTACGTTTTTTGGTCCCCTGTGTTTCTAATATTTTTCCCTTCTATTTACTAATTCCTTGGGTTTATAATATTAAATGCTTGGGTTTTTTCATTCTTTGAGTTTACAATATTAATAATTCCTTTGTTTTATCATTTAATCCCTTGGTTTTATTAATCCTCTGAGTTTAAAATATTAATTCCTAAGGTTTATTAATCGTTTGGGTTTTTAATATTAGTTTGCTGGGTTTATTAATCATTTTTTTTATAGTACTAATGCCTTACATTTATTGATATCTTGTATTTATAATATTAATAATCCGTTGGTTTGATAAAAACCCCAATATTAATGGTTAAATATTAGTTGAACTATCTATGATTATGTCAATATCACAATAGATTAATCTAATATGGAAATCCACCATGGCCAACCATGGTCAACCATGTTTATTTTAGGGTTTATAATAATCATGTTAGGGTTAACATACCTTGGGTTTATAATTTTTATCAGTTAGGTTTATTATTCCCTTGGGTTTATAATATCAATCCCTTGGGTTTATTGATCTAAGGGTTCATATTCCTAGGGTTTAATATTATTCAACAATGGTCAACCATAATCAACCACGATCAACCATGGTCTGATGTTGCATTGTGACAAGGATAATCTCAATATGAAAATCAATTGTTCTCAACCATATTTATTTTAGTATTTTTAATATTTATCTTTGGGTTTTTATACCTTGGGTTTATAATATTGGTCCCTTGACTTTAATATTATTCCCTTGGTTTCATAATCCCTTGGGGTTTTAGTATTAAACCCTTAGGTTTATTATTCCCTTAGGTTTATAATACCAATAATGGTCAACCATGGTTAAATGTCGCATTTTGACAACAATTGTCTCACCATTAAAATAAACCATGTTTATTTTAGTGTTTGTAATATCTATATTAGGGTTTAGCAATTTTGGGTTTATAATATTAGTCCGTTGGGTTTAATATTATTCCCTTCAGTTCATAATCCATTGGGGTTTTAGTATTAATCCCTTGGGTTTATTTTTCCCTTAAGTTCATAATCCCTTGGCGTTTTAGTATTAGTCCATTGGGTTTATTTTTCCCTTGGGTTCATAATATGAATCCCTTGGGATAATTGTTAACATGGGTTTATAATATAAATCATTCTCAACAATGGTTAACCATAACCAACCATGGTCAACCATGCTCAATCATGGTCGGATCTCACATTATGACAAAAATTGACTCCATATAAAAATCATGGTCAATCAAGGTCAACCATGGTTGATGATCTGAAAATGGGGCACCTAGGCTTCTTGTTTAGATTACAAGAACCTCTCCCACTTCCAAAGCTTTAATTTTCCCAAGTCTATTTGATTAACCAATGCGGAATTAAGAAATGCTTTAAAGTATAGGCATATGGTTTTTTTATTGTTGGTCGTTATGTGCTTTAAAATCTGTTGTGTATGTTGATACTTGAATATGCTTGAACATATACATAAATGCATATAACATTGAATAATGCAGCAGTAAAACAATACAAATAAGCCAACAATTTAATGAGGAGTTCACCCAAAACTCTTGTGGGCTACGTCTCCATGAGCTCTTGTCAATTTGACTTCGCTCTTTGGGATTATGGCTTAAATTATTTTACAAGTCCATGACTCAACTCCATATGGTTTACAAATGAACCAATGGGCTCCGAATACCATATTACCCCTGGCTGTTGCTACAAACAGATTCAAGCTAACTTGGACTTGATTCCTTCGATCAGTGCTCCTGAATGTCTTAACCTTCTACAAACACTGACTCCATCAAAATTCTACATTTCCTCAACTGTTGAAGCTAATAACATGCTTGAATTCAGACTGACCCTGACTATCTAGCTCTCAGGCTCTCTATGGGTCTCTTGCATTCTTTCGCTCCACTTCGCGCTTCTCTGTGGGATTGTGGCTCTTTGTCCCTCTTGGGATTAAGTCTCTTTGGCTCTCAGCTCTTTGTCCCTCGGCTCTTTGTTCCTTGGGTTCTTTGGGATCATTATCATTTTTCAGCTCCCTCTCGCTGGTTCCAAAACAATGGGATTTATCCCCTGAGAAGGCTCGAACTCCTCGAGTCCACCAAGAATAATGCTTCCGGCTCTCGTGGATGGTTACCAAAGCCTCTTTGGTTCCCCAAAATGCCTTCCTCTAGTCGTGCCTCTCTGGTCATGCCCCTGACTATTCCTCTCTAGCCCTATGGTTCTTAGGCAATCGAGCTCTCAATCGTTGTCCCTTCACCTTCCCTCTGGAGTGTTTAACAATCATTGATAACGTCCTGAGGTATGGTGGCCACTTGTTTTACACCAAAGGGCAATCGGCGCTTGAAATTCTTCTGAAATAGTCATTCTCTGCTTACACAGAGAATGCTATAAAAACACAGGAAAATCCGCATAAAACACAATTTTGTACTTGAAACATTATACAGAGGCATTTCGGAACCCTTTCAGGTCTATAATATTGCATCGATCTTAACTCCCTTTGTATTTCATTTAATAAATGAAATACACAATTACAAAGGAAATTGGTGCTTTCCAGACTTCAAAACACATACAATCGCATCTATAAACTTATCGGGTCCGCCTTCGATCGCATATCGCAATCACAACAAGCAGGAGCCCCGATCCATGGTCTTAACGCAAATATCAATGTGATATTCCCTGTTAAATCTCCACCGTCTAATCAGATTCACGATCCAACGGTCCAGATGCGATCACATTATCGCATATCGCAATATCGCGGTGCTACGGCCAGGGGGTCTTCCCTTATGACATACGCTGATCCGGTAGCTATCACCAATGCTTGATCCATTGACGCTGATAATCGGCGATCGCATGTCGCATTTTCCTCGGCCTTTGTTAAGTCCTCCCATGGATCTGTGCAATGCGATAAAGCGACAATCGCTTATCGCAATCGCTGATGGCCCAAGGTCCTTCCCTTTGAAATAATTGCGATGTGATATTTCCTCTTTGACCAATCAAACAAGGCCATGTGGCTCGATCCTAGCTTGCCGTGTGTCATCTGTGGATTTGGCCATGAGCCTATACTAAAACCAAAATTTTCAATATAGTTCAGAATTTAATGAAATTGCCTCCTTTTGTAAGGACATTGGACAATTTTCATTTTACAATAACTCCTTCATCCGGAGTCTGTTTTGGTTTGTTCAAATTGTGTCAAATTTAGAATGAGAAGATGTCTGCAATTAGACTATTTCCAGGAGCGGCTTGTGATTTTCATTTTCTTCTAATTTACAAAGGATTTGTAACATTTGTCACCTTTTACTTCTTGCATGAAGTCTTTTAGACTTAGAGGTTTATCCAGGATCCATTTTTGGATCAAGCCTTCCCACTAAAAGAACTTTTGGTCACAAAAAGACTGATATACTGATCTTAATAGTAAATGAGAGTGACTCACCCTCTTATTTCAGCCTCCCTACACTGGCCTTTGCATAGTGTCTATGAACCAAAGTTTCTGACCACTTCCCTTCTCTGGATGGGCTGGTCTTCTTGGGAAGAATTGTCTTCCTCCTTGCCTTCCTGCAGAACTTCTCCTCCAAGGTGGCTCAACCAAATGTGAAGTACATTTGCTTCAAAAAAATTTCATTTGTACCTGTTGGACACACTGTAGGCAACAACGGTTAACAACAACAAAAACACATAAAACAACTGGATGGCCTAAATTCCTGCTTCACAAAAGAAATAGATTTCACATCTTGTGAACACCTCCATGTCTTACATCTGCATATAAATGATGGACTAGATAACAAGTCCACAAAACATGTCTTTCCAACAAATGACCCTTCAAGTCAAGCATGTAGAAAAAGACCATTAGGACTCTTTTTCAAAAGATGAAACACTTCATCGTTATCTCCATTTGGAGACCAAGTTAACTTTTCCCAAATTGACATTACATGCATTTTTACAACAAAGCAATCAACCCTTCAAGTAAATCACACACACATGTTCCAAAAATAAGGAAAAAATCAACATCCCTATGTTCATGCACATCATCTCATGCATGCATTTCATCCTTCAAATTTCGCTTAAGAACATTGTACTTTCGAAGCTAAAATAAAATATAATGTTCCAGCAACAAAGTGAGCTTCCCACTCAACTTCTCCATTCACCTTCTTGCTAAAATCCTGCAACTTGCATTCCATTAACAAAGAAATGGAAATAGGTGCATCAATAGACATGCAATCTTAATTGGATAAGAACTCTAACCATTTCTTACCCATTCATTTCAAATTTCCTTATTTTGTCTACACATCAGCATCAGCATTTGGATCATCTTAAGACACATCATTCATGGAATATTCCTTTCCATTTCTGCCATCTTCTCTTTCCACCTTCTCCTTCAGCTTTTGTGGAAGCATTACTAGATTCAGAATCCAACACCTTTCAGTAAGATGCCCTTGCTTATGGCAGTAAGTGCACTGCATGTGCATCCTCTTGACAACATGATTTGCCTTGTCCAATGGACCTTTGGCTATTTTCTTTCTTTCCTTCAAAAGTTTCCTGTATGTGGCCATTCTCTTCCAACATCTAGAAACATGATGGTTATCCAAACCACAAAAGGAACATGCAATTCTTTTCCCATATCTATGTGGAAATTTATCATGCTTTGCACAATCAAAAGGAAAATGTTTAGAACCAGATTTATACCTACCTCTTTCACCTTTATTGCCTTCATGAGGAGGTGAAGCAAATGAAGAAGTGTTTCCCTTTGGAATCCCATCAATCTATTCAAGGCTGTCAGAGTTTCCACAACTCTCTGGTTCAAAGGTGTGCTTCTGAACACCTGCATCTTGCAAACAATGTTTCAAGCCATTGCATTCCTCCTGAACACAATCTTCACACTCTTGAGATAGATGACCTGCAATGAAACTCCATCTTAGAATGGTTTCAATGACCTTCATGGTAGCTTTGGAACTCTCTCCATAAGACTGTCCATAGACAAAACCCAAGTATTTAGGCCTCTCCTCAATCATTATTGGTTCAATTATACCTTTTGCATGGTTTCCCAAGCCCTTTCCTTCATAATCCATCTTGGACATTAGCTTGGAACCTATGCCTTTAATATGTTTCTCAAAAGAACCAATACAAGCATTATCAGAAGAATTTGAAGACAAACTAGAATGGCTTACCTCTTCCTCAAGCTGGTACTTGACTAAGGCTTCTTGGGCAACAAAGAGATGTGACTTCAACTCATTCATCCTTTTTAGGTTCATATTTGCAATATAGAGTTGCCTCTCCATTTCCTGCAATTTGTCAGCAAGCAACTGCTTCTCTTCCTTCATGAAATTCAACTACTTTCTAGGCATGCTACTCTTCCTTCCATCCTCATACATTTCCCTCACCATATCCATCATGGTGGACAATTCTTGATTCATGTCTTCATCAAAGAGTCTTGTGATGGAGAAGGGATTTCAGGATACACTTGTAGAAGTTGTCATTATGCCAATGAACAAAAAAACTTCAGCAAGATAAATAAAGATCTTACTTAAGCAACCTATTGCAACAAACCTCTTGTGCTTTGGATTTCCTTGAGGGCCTTTGGGATAGAAGAATGCCTTCAACACTTCTTCCTATTTGTCCTTCTTGGACTAAGATATCAATAGCTTTCTCTTCACCTCTGCAAACTCAAACAATAGTCAGTCTCCAGACAAGCATACAATCAACCTCTTGTTGTTCAAACACCTTTCAAACAAGCAGTCTTTGCTCTGTCAATCAAGCATTCTGAGATAACCTTCCTAAAGGTGTGGTTAATCAATCTTAAGCTTTGATACCGCCTAATCTGAAAATGGGGCACCTAGGCTTTTTGCCTAGCTTACAAGAACCTCTCCCACTTCCAAAGCTTGAATTTTCCCATGTCTATTTGATTAACCAATGCGGACTTAAGAAATGATTTAAAGCATAGCCATATGCTTGTTTTTATTGCTGGCTGTTATGTGCTTTAAAATCTGCTGTGTATACTGATATTTAAATATGATTGAACATATACATAAATGCATATAACAGTGAATAATGCAGCAGTAAAACAATACACATAAGGAAACAATTGAATGAGGAGTTCACCCAAAACTCTTGTGGGCTATGTCTTCATGAGCTCTTGTCAATTTTACTTGGCTCTTTGGGATTATGGCTTAAATTATTTTACAAGTCTATGACTCAACTCCATATGGTTTACAAATGAACCAATGGGCTCTGAATACCATCATACCCCTAGTTTTTGCTTCAAACAGATCCAAACTCCCTTGGACTTGATTCCTTCAATCAGTTCTCCTAGCTGTCTTGAGCTTCTTCAAACACTAACTCCATCAGAATTCTGCATTTCCTCAACTGTTGAAGCTAACAACGCACTCGAATTTAGACCGGCCTTGACCCTCTAGCTCTCGGGCTCTCTGTGGGTCTCTTGCATTCTTTCGCTCCACCTCCGGCTTCTCTGTATGATTGTGGCTCTCTGTCCCTCTTGGGATTAAGTCTCTTTGGCTCTCAGCTCTCTATCCCTTGGCTCTTTGTTCCTCGGGTTCTTTGGGATCATTATCATTTGTCAGCGCCCTCTCGTTGGTTCCACAATAATGGGATTTATCCCCCGAGATGGCTCGAACTCCTCGAGTCCACCTAGAATAATGCTTCTGGATCTCGTGGATGGTTAACAAAGCCTCTTTGGTTCCCCAAAACACCATCCTCTAGCTGTGCCTCTCTGGTCGTGCCCTCGACTATTCCTCTCTGGCCCTGTGGTTCTTAGGCAATCAGGCTCTCGGTCACTGTCGCTTCGCCTTCCCTCTAGAGCATTTAACAATCATTGATAATGTCCGAAGGTATGGTGGCCACTTGTTTTAAACGGAAGGGCAATTGGCGCTTGAAATTCTTCTAAAACAGTCATTCTCTATTTACATAGAGAACACTGTAAAAACATAGGAAAATCTGCATAAAACACAATTCTAGACTTGAAACATTATACAGAGGCATTTCAGAACCCTTTCGGGTCCATAATATCGCATTGGGCTTAACTCCCTTTGTATTTCGTTTAAAAAACAAATACACAATTAAAATGGAAATTGGCACTTTCTGGACTTGAAAACACATACAATCGCATCTATAAACTTATTAGGTCCATGGTCTTAACACAAATAACGATGCGATATTCCTCGTTAAATCTCCACCGTCCGATCAGACTCGTGATCCAACGGTCCAGATGCGATCGCATTATCGCATATCGCAATATCGCGGTGCTACGACCTGGGGGTCTTCCCTTATGACATACGCTGATCCAATACCTATCGTCGATGCCTGATCCACTGACACTGATAATCATCGATTACATGTCACATTGGCATCAGAGTTTGTTAATTCATCCCATGGATCTGTGTGATGCGATAAAGTGGCAATCGCTTATCGCAATCGTTGATGGCCCAAGGTCCTTCCCTTTGAAATAATTGTGATGCGATATTTCCTCTTTGACCAATCAAACAAGGCCACGTGGCCCAATCCTGGCCTACCATGTGTTAGATATGGATTGGCCTATGAGCCTATACTAAAATCAAAATTTTCAATATAGTTCAGAATTTAATGAAATTGCCTCCTTTTCTAAGGACATAGGGCAATTTTCATTTTATAATAACTCCTTCATCCGGAGTCTGTTTTGGTCCATTCAAATTGCGTCAGATTTAGAATGAGTAGATCTATGAAATGAGACTATTTCCAAAAGTAGCCTGTGATTTTCATTTTCCTCTAATTTACAAAGGATTTGTGCCATTTAGCACCTTTTACCTCTTGGATGAAGTCTTTTAGACTTAGAGGTTTATCCAAGATCCATTTTTGGATCATGCATTCCCACTAAAAGAAATTTGGTCTACAAAAGGCTGATATATTGATCTGAACAGTAAATGAGAGTCACTCACCCTCTTATTTCAGCCTCCCTACACTGGCCTTTGCATAGTACCTCTGAACCAAAGTTTTTGACCACTTCCCTTCTCTCGATGGGCTGGTCTTCTTCGGAAGAACTGTCTTCCTCCTTGTCTTCCTTTAGAACTTCTAATGTACTGGTCATAGAAGGTAGTTTGAGCTTCTTTACCTTGATCATTGATCCAAGGTGCCTCAACCAAATGTGAAGTACATCTGCTCCATAAAACTTTCATTTGTACCTATTGGACAAGCTGTCAACAACAACTGTTAACACTAACAGAAACACAGACAACAACTGGATGGCCTAAATTCCTGCTTCACAAAATAAATAGATTTTACATCTTGTGAATACCTCCATGTCTTACATCTGGGTACAAATGATGGACTAGATAACAAGTCCACAAAACATGTCTTTCCAACAAATGACCCTTCGAGTCAAGCATGTAGAAAAAGACCATTAGGACTCTTTTTCAAAAGATGAAACACTTCATCATTATCTCCATTTGGAGACCAAGTTAACTTTTCCCAAATCGACATTACATGCATGTTTACAACAAAGCAATCAGCCCTTCAAGTCAATCACACACACATGTTCTGAAAACAAGGAAAACATCAACATCCCTGTGTTCATGCACATCATCTCATGCATGCATTTCATCCTTCAACTTTCGCTTAAGCACATTGTACTTTCGAAGCTGAAATAAAATATAATGTTGCAGCAACAAAGTGAGCTTCCCACTCAACTTCTCCATTCACCTTCTTGGTAAAATCCTGCAACTTGCATTCCATTAACAAAGAAATGCAAATAGATGCATCAATAGACATGCAATCTTAATTGGATAAGAACTCTAACCATTTCTTACCAATCCATTTCAAATGTCCTTCTTTTGTCTGCACATCAGCATCGACATGTGGATCATCCTGAGACACATCATTCATGGAATCTTCCTTTCCATTTCTGCCATCTTCTCTTTCCACCTTCTCCTTCAGCTTTTGTGGAAGCATTGCTAGATTCAGAGTCCAACACCTTTCAGCAAGATGCCCTTGCTTATGGCAATAAGTGCACTGCATGTGCATCTTGACAGCACGACTTGCCTTGTCCAATTGACCTTTGGCTGCTTTCTTTCTTTCCTTCAAAAGTTTCTTGTATGTGGCCATTCTCTTCCAACATCTAGAAACATGATGGTTATCCAAACCACAAAAGGAACATGCAATTATTTTTGCATATCTATGTGGAAATTTATCATGCTTTGCACCATCAAAAGGAAAATGTTTAGAACCAGATTTATACCTGCCTCTTTCACCTTTATTGCCTTCATGAGGAGGTGAAGCAAATGAAGAAGTGGCTCCCTTTGGAATCCTATCAATCTCTTCAAGGTTGTCAGAGTTTCCACAACTCTCCGGTTCAAGGGTGTGCTTCTAAACACCTACATCCTACAAATGATGTTTCAAGCCATTGCATTCCTCCCAAACACAATCTTCACACTCTTGAGATAGAGGACCGGAAATGAAACTCCTTCTTGGAATGGTTTCAATGGCCTTCGTGGCAGCTTTAGAACTCTCTCCACAAGACTATCCATAGCCAAGACGCAAGTATTTAGGCCTTTCCTCAATCATTATTAGTTCAGTGATACTTTGTGCATTCTTTCACAAGAACTTTCCTTCATAGCCCATCTTGGACATTAGCTTGGAACCTATGCCTTTATTATGTTTCTCAAAAGAACCAATACAAGCATTCTCAAAAGAATTTGAAGACAAACCGGAATGGCTTACCTCTTCTTCAAGCTGGTACTTGACTAAGGCTTTTTGGGCAACAAAGAGCTGTGACTCCAACTCATGCATCCTTTTTAGGTTCATATTTGCAATATAGAGTTACCCCTCCATTTCTAGCAATTTGTCAGCAAGCAACTGCTTCTCTTCCTTCATGGAATATGGCTGCTTTCTAAGCATGCTACTCTTCCTTCCATCCTCATACATTTCTCTCACCATATCCATCATGGTGGACAATTCTTGCTTCATGTCTTCATCAAAGAGTCTTTTGATGGAGAAGTAATTTGAGGATACACTTGTGGAAGTTGTCATTATGCCAATGAACAAAAAAACTTCAACAAGATAAATAAAGAGATTATTTAAGCAACCTCTTGCAACAAGCCTCTTTTTCTTTGGATTGCCTTGAGGCCCTTTGGGATAGAAGAATTCCTTCATACCTTCTTCCTGTTTGTCCTTCTTGGACTGAGCTATCAATAGTTTTCCCTTCACCTCTGCAAGCTCAAACAATAGTCAGTCTGCAAACAAGCATACAATCAACCTCTTGTTGTTCAAACACCTTTCAGACAAGCAGTCTTTACTCTATCAATTAGGCATTTTGATATAACCTTCCTAAAGGTGTGGTCAATCAACCTTAAGCTCTGATACCACCTGATCTGAAAATGGGGCACCTAGGTGTAGGTTTTAACACTGTACAGAAATTACCTACATACGAATTCTAAATCACAGAAAAATAAACAATGCGAGGGCATAACACATAAAACACATATACACAGAGATTTTCCCCTGGATCCCAAAACCGGGACTAATAGCTTGATTTTTCACTATATTCCTTTCAATGTTACAATACATATTTATACATGTCGAAGCATCCAATACCATGGACTGAAAACTATCGCATCCAAAACAAAGGACCGAAAACCATAGGTAGGTTTGCCCAACCTAATATAGGGTCCAATTTTTTTTTTTTCCCGAGGCACTGCCCCAGACCCCATAGAGGGGGGCTACCCGCCCCCCCTGAAATCCCCCGGATAGGGGGAGCTACCGCCCTCCCCCTGTGACCCACCCCCCGCTGCGCAATCGGCGTAATGAAGGGGGGGCTCCGCCCCCCCTCTAACCCCCCGGTTCACTACGTGGGTTAGTCGTGGAAAGAATATAACACAACCCAACAATCTCCCACTTGTTGTTTTCTTTCCACATGGCGCCACAGGAGAGCTTAGTCATTTTTCTAGCCCTGAAATGCCCATTATTTCTCTACACCAAGAGAACTTCTCAGAGCTCACAGATTTTGTCAATGCATCTACAGTATTCTTCAAAGTGTCCACCTTTACCAGTAACACCTTTTTGTCTTCTATCATATCCCTCACAAAGTGATACTAAACATCAATGTGCTTTGTCTTTGAATGATAAGCAGGGTTCTTTGCCAAGAAAATTACACTTTGGCTGTCACAGTCTATTCTTATAGCTCCCTGTACTAACCCCATACTTGAACACAATCTCTGCAACCAAACTGCTTCCTTGCTTGCATGAGTGGCTGCCATGTATTCTGCCTCTGTAGTTGATAGTGCCACTACAGATTGTTTCTTACTCATCCAACTGACTGCACCTCCAAATAGGTTAAACACATACCCACTTGTAGATCTTCTCTGATCCAGATCTCCAGCCCAATCTGCATTAACAAAGCCACGAATATCCAACACTCTGTCCAATCCTGGTCTTCCTTGGTATCACAAACCATAATCACTAGTGCCACGCAAATACCTGAAAACCCGCTTCACTACTATCCAGTGCTCCTTCCCTGGTTTTGACATAAACCTGCTCAATACTCCCACTGCATGTGCAATGTCTGGTCTAGTACAGACCATTGCATACATCAGGCTACCAACTGCACTCGCATATGGAACACGAGACATGTCCTCTTCCTCTTCTTGTGTCTTGGGACACTATTCAGCAGATAACCTCACACCTACAGGAATAGGAACCTTCACCGATTTACTATCCTGCATATTAAACCTCTGCAGTATTGTCTCGACATACTTCCTCTGGTTTAACCAGAGCTTCCTCTTTGCCCGATCTCTTTTAATTTCCATGCCCAAAATATAGTTTGCAGCACCAAGATCTTTCATGTCAAATTTGGAGGACAATTGGGTCTTCAAGTCCTGGATAATTTCTTTTTCATTTCCAACCAGCAACATATCATCCACATATAAGACCAGATAAATAACACGGTCACCAATTAATTTAAAATACACACAGTGATCTACTTTGCTTCTAGTGAAGCCAAGTCCCCATATAAATGTATCAAATTTCTGATACCACATCCTTGGTGACTGTTTTAACCCATACAAAGACTTCTTTAACTTGCATACCAGTTCTTTCTTACCCTTCACCGCAAAGCCTTTAGGTTGCTTCATGTAGATTTCCTCTTCCAAATCCCCATGAATAAATGTTGTCTTCACATCCATCTGTTCTACCTCAAAATCAAAAGCAGCAGCAACAGATAAAAGTAACCTAATAGAAGTTACCTTAGCAACAGGAGAAAAAATATCACCAAAATCAATTCTCGGCACCTAGGAATAACCTTTTGCTACCAACCGAGCTTTGTATTTCTCCACCTTCCCTTCTGCATTTGTCTTCTTTTTGAACACCCATTTGCTGCCAATGGGTTTCCTTCCAGCCGGCAACTCCACCAGATCCCAAGCCTCATTTTTGTGCAAAGAAGCCATTTCATCAACCATGGCGTCTCTCAAGAGTTTTCCATCCTCTGAATCTACTGCTTCCTTCACAGTTCTAGGATCATCATCAGTAATAGACAAAGCAAAATTTGAACAGAAAGCAGATGGACTGTACCTTTCTGGTTGCCTTCTTTCTCGAATTGATCTTCTCAGAGCCAGATTTTGTGGCTCTTCATCTTCTGATTCCTCCTCTGTTGCAGAGTCTGATTCTTCCTCCTTTAGCTCAAACTCTATCTTCTCAGGTTCCTTTGGTTGGACTTCATGTTTAATAACATCTTTTACCTCTCTAAACACCACATCTCGGCTATACACAACCTTCTGTGTGACTGGGTTCCAAAGCTTATAACCCTTTAAACCATCCTTATACCCAATAAAGATGCACTTTTCAGATTTACTATCCAACTTGGTTCGTTTCTCCTTTGGAACATGTACATATGCATCACATCCAAATACCCTCAGATGTGAAAGAGAGGGTTTCTTACCAATCCATACTTCTTGTGGAGTCTTATCCTCCAACGCTGATGAAGGTGACCTGTTGACCAAGTAACATGCAGTATCCATCGCCTCTGCCCAGAATTCCTGTCCTAACCCGGCACCACTGAGCATGCTTCTTACCCTTTCCATCAACATCTTGTTCATTCTTTCTGCGACTCCATTTTGCTGAGGTGTATATGGAGTAGTCTTCTGCCGTGCTATACCACACTTCTTACAGAATTCTTCAAATTCCTTGCTGCAAAACTCTCCACCATTATCTGTCCTCAGCACCTTTATCTTCTTCTCTGTCTGATTTTCCACCAGAGCCTTAAATTCTTTAAACCTGTCAAAGACTTCAGATTTCTTCTTAAGGAAATATATCCATGTATTCCTTGAGAAGTCATCTATAAATGATACATAGTACATAGACTTACCCAGTGATGTAACCTTCACAGGTCCAAACACATCACTATGCACAAGCTCTAATATCTGTTTCGCCCTCTTAGCACCAGAGGGGAAACTCACCCGATTCTGCTTCCCATATACACAATTTTTGCAAAAATCAAAATCCAGAGAGCTATTACTCATACCTTCTACCATACCTTTACCATGAAGTATTCGAAGGCCCTTCTCTCCAATATGTCCAAGCCTTTGATGCCACAGCATGGTCTTCTCTCCATAGACCACTAGATTTTCAGCTCCACTTTCAGGAACCACAGAACTGTTGCACCCATCAACAACAGTGCTACCTTGCAGCTTGTACAGAGTTCCAGTCCGAACTCCCTGCATCAATACCAGTGCTCCCCGAACCATCTTGCAGGTATCCTTCTCGAACACTGTTTTTACACCTGCATCATCCAACTTGCTTACAAAAATCAGATTTCTGGCCAATGCAGGAATATGCAGAACACCCGGAAGTGTTCTAACCCTTCCACCTTGCAACTTCAACTTTACTTTTCCGCGACCAATGATTCTAGCCTTCCTATCATCTCCTAAGAAGACATCACCACCATCGTATTTCTCATACTCGCAGAACCACTCTCTATGGGGAGTGAAGTGAAAGGTTGCACCTGAGTTAATCAACCATGCCTCATGATCTACATGTGTACTTGAAGAAGCCAAGTACACATCCCCACCTTCATCTGAGGTGGTTTTCGCCTCTGTAGAAGGAGCATCATCCGATCCCTTCCCTTTATCAGGAGCTTTAGATTTACAGTCCCTTTTGAAGTGCCCTTCCTTTCCGCATTTCCAGCACACCACCTTTACAGGTTTTCCTGGAGATTTACATCTCCCTCTAGATTTAGATCTCCCACTCGATGACTTATTTTTGTTTCTATTCTGGGACTGTCCTCATACAGACAAGGCATCACCATTCTGGCTCTCCATATTTTTCCATCTCATCTCCTCCGTCAACAAGGCTGAGACTATTTCATCAAACTGCAAAGCAGTTGCATTGCTACCTATTGTAATAACCAGACTATCCCACGAATCTGGTAGAGAACACAACAAATTGATGCACTTATCTTCATCTAAAATTTTAATATCAACAGACGCTAACTGACTTACCACAGTATTAAATGCATTCAGATGCTCTATCACCGAGTCTCCATCTTTCATCCTCAGGTTATACAACTTTTTCCGCAGGAACAGTTTATTCACCAGAGACTTAGATTGGTACAAAGTCCCTAACTTGTCCCACAAAGCCTTTGTCGTAGCTTCCCCTGATACATTCAAAAATACTGAATCTGAGACACACAATCGTATTGTGGTCTTTGCCTTCAGATCCAACTTCTTCCATTCTTCATCGGTCACTTTCGTTGGTTTAGTACCTGGATCTACCGCGATCCATTGATCTTTATCCACCAACAGATCCTCCATCTTGAGTTTCAACAACTCAAAACTCTGACCATTGAACTTCTCGATCTCTATCTTTCCGCTGCTCGCCATCTTCTTTCACCACCAGAATCTATCTCACAGATCTCCCACTG
This sequence comes from Pinus tabuliformis, assembly GCA_031772625.1. NCBI lineage: Eukaryota > Viridiplantae > Streptophyta > Pinopsida > Pinales > Pinaceae > Pinus > Pinus tabuliformis. The sequence continues at coordinate 918,614,321 of CM062820.1, forward strand.
AACCAGGTCTTCCACAGGCCCAAGCAAAACCCCTCAGCAACAAAGCCATCCCCTTGAAGCCAAAACAGCTCTGATACCAAATGTAGGTTTTAACCCCGTACAGAAATTACCTACATACGAATTATAAATCACAGAAAAATAAACAATGCGAGAGCATAACACATAAAACACATATACACAGAGATTTTCCCTTGGATCCCAAAACCGGGGCTACCAGCTTGATTTTTCATTATATTCCTTTCAATGTTACAATACATATTTATACATGCCGAAGCATCCAATACCATGGACCGAAAACCATCGCGTCCAAAACCAAGGACCGAAAACCATAGGTGGGTTAGTCGTGGAAATAATATAACACAACCCAACACTAGGCTTCTTGTTTAGCTTACAAGAACCTCTCCCACTTCCAAATCTTGAATTTTCCCAAGTCCATTTGATTAACCAATGCTGAATTAAGAAATGCTTTAAAGTATAGGCATATGCTTGTTTTTATTGTTTGCTGTTATGTGCTTAGAAGTCTACTATGTATGCTGATACTTAAATATGCTTGAACATATACATAAATGCATATAACAATGAATAACGTAGTACTAAAGCAATACACATAAGGCAGCAATTTAATGAGGACTTCACCCAAAATTCTTGTGGGTTACACCTCCGCGAGCTCTTGTCAATTTGACTTGGCTCTTTGGGATTATAGCTTAAATTATTTTACAAGTCCGTGACTCAACTCCATATGGTTTACAAATGAACCAATGGTCTCCGAATACCATCTTACCGCTGGTTGCTGCTGGAAATAGATCCAAACTCCCTTGGACTTGATTCCTTCAATCAATGCTCCTGGCTGTCTTGAGCTTATTCAAACAATCACTCCATCAAAATTTTTCATTTCATCAACTTTTGATGCTAACAGCATGCTCGAATTCAGACCGGCCCTGACTCTCTGGCTCTCAGGCTCTTTGTGGGTCTCTTGCATTCTTTCGCTCCACCTCCAACTTCTTTGTGGGATTGTGGCTCTCTGTCCCTCTTGGGATTAAGGCTCTTTGCCTCTCATCTCTCTGTCCCTCGGCTCTTTGTTCCTCGAGTTATTTGGGATTATTATCGTTTTTCAGCTCCCTCTCACTGGTTCCACAACAATGGTATTTATCCCCTGAGATGGCTCAAACTCCTCAAGTCCACCAAGAATAATGCTTCTGGCTCTTGTGGATGGTTACCAAAGCCTCTTTGGTTTCCCAAAACGCCTTCCTCTGGCCGTGCCTCTCTGGTGGTTCCCCCGACTATTCCTCTCTGGCTCTGTGGTTCTTAGGCAATCGGGCTCTCAGTCATTGACCCTTCACCTTCCCTCTGGAGCGTTTAACAATCATTGATAACATCCAAAGGTATGGTGGCCACTTGTTTTACATGGAAGGGCAATCGGCGCTTGAAATTCTTCTAAAACAGTCATTCTTTGTTTACACAGAGAACACTGTAAAAACAGGGGAAAATCTACATAAAACACAATTCCGGACTTGAAACATTATACAGAGGCATTTCGGAACCCTTTCAGGTCCGTAATATCGCATCGATCTTAAATCCCTTTGTATTTCATTTAATAAATGAAATACACAATTACAAAGTAAATTGGCGCTTTGCAGACTTCAAAACACATACTATCACATCTATAAACTTATCGGGTCCACCTCCAATCACATATCGTAATCTAAATAGGCAATAGCCCTGATCTATGGTCTTAACACAAATAGCGATTTGATATTCCCCGTTAAATCTCCACCGTTCGATCAGACTCACAATCCAATGGCCCAGATGCGATCACTTTATTGCATATCGCAATATCGCGGTGCTATGGCCTGGGGTTCTTCCCTTATGACATACACCGATCCGATACATATTGCCGATGCCTGATCCCCCGACACTGATAATTGACGATCGCATGTTGCATTGGTATCAGCCTTTGTTAAGTCCTCCCATGGATTTGTGTGATGCGATAAAGCGCAAATCGCTTATCACAATCGCTGATGGCCCAAGGTCCTCCCCTTTGAAATAATTGTGATGCGATATTTCCTCTTTGACCAATCAAACAAGGCCATGTGGCCCAATCCTAGCCTGCAATGTGTCAACTGTGGATTGGTCCGTTAGCCTATACTAAAATCAAAATTTTCAATATAGTTCAGAATTTATTAAAATTTCCTCTTGTAAGGACATTGGGCAATTTTCGTTTTACAATAACTCCTTCCTCCGGAGTCGGTTTTTCTCCGTTTAAATTGCGTCAGATTCAGAATGAGAAGATCTCTGCAATGAGACTATTTTAGGGAGTAGCCTATGATTTTCATTTTCCTCTGATTTACAAAGGATTTTTTCCATTTGGCACCTTTTACCTCTTGCATGAAGTCTTTTAGACTTAGAGGTTTATGCAGGATCCATGTTTGGATCAGTTGATCATGGTTAACGATGTTTAATAGTATTAAACGTGGTCAACCATGGTCAATATTGGTCAAACATGTTCGAACGTCACAATATGACAAATATTGTCTCGATATGAAAATCAACCATGAGGAATCATGGTCCAACGTCACATTGTGACAAAAATTCTCTCGATATGAAAATCAACCATGGTCAACCATGCTCCAACATGACATTGTGATAAGGATTTTCTCAGTATGAAAATCAACCATGGTCAATCATGTTTATTTTAGTGTTTATAATATTTATCTGAGGAATTATATACATTGGTTTTATAATATTAGTCGCTTTGGTTTAGTATTATTCTCTAAGGTTCATAATCCCTTGGGGTTTTAGTATTAATCCCTTGGGTTTACGATTCCCTTGAATTATAATATCAATCCATTAGGTTTATAATATTAACCATGGTCAAACCATATGGATATAGAAATCAACCATGGTTAACCATGATTTAACATTGTGTTTTGACAAAGATTTTCTCGATGTGAAAATCAATCATTGTCAAGCATGATCCCATATTGCATTGTGAAAATGATTGTATCTATATGGAAATCAACCATGGTCAACCATGTTTATTTTAGTGTTTATAATATTCATGTTAACGTTTATATACATTGGGTTTATAATTTTTATCCCTTAGGTTTATTATTCCCTTGGGTTTATAATATCAATGACTTGGGTTTATTGATCTGAGAGTTCATATTCTTAGGGTTTAATTGATCTGAGTTGACTCAACTCCCGAATTTAACCAAGATATTTTACTTTCGTGATGTCATTAGAATTTCCTTTTAAATAGCATAATTGAACATATATGTATGTTGCAAAGAAGAGGAACATGACAATCATCAACACATGAAAACAAGTCGTTGATATCGGAGTTCGTCCATGAGGGACTACGTGTCCGAGCCTCAGTGTCAATATGGGTTAGGCCGCTGCATTAAGTGTTGTCAATAGTGATGATGTATATAAGAGGTGACGTTGCTATCATAAAAGGAAAAGGCCCTCACGTAGGAGTGGCTCCAAGAGATGTTTCGCTACAAGAACTCTCACTCAAAAATGTACTCCTATCAGTATGATACAAACTCATGCATGATGATAATGAACATCCCACCAACATGGAATAAAAGGGATCTCAATGTAATCATACGTGGTGACACATGAGTATCCCGTCAACATAAGGAAAAAGTGATCTCAAACAGGACATGACTAATCATGACAACAAGTACATCCTACAAATGATTCAGCATCACATCAAGCAGGAAACATGAGACACGTAAGAAACAAGATCCCACATCATACATCAAATAGGGATCTATGCAGAAAAATGCATAGAAAAAAGAAGTACATGAACACACTACATATACCTCACATCATGTGGCCATCTAAAGAAAAGGATGTCAAACTACTGAAGTTGGCCATACCATAAATCTCGTTGCATCGAATCTCATGGAATGATTGATTGCACGTTGAATGCTAATGCCTGCACTCCACTTAGAAAAGTGGCCAAAAAATAGAATGCTCAAATGGAAAATCTGATTGTGCCATTAGAATTTTGGCGTCGAATAGTGTAAAATCAATTGTCAAATTTCTGAATTCTGAGAAAGTGAAAATCTGGGGCTTAAGGGATCGTTTGGATTCCCACTAGATTCCTCAAAGAATCTGTCCTCCAGGTGCTTTGAAAATTTGCTACTCAATTAGGAAACTGACTATCCCATCAAGTTCGTGCCGCTGAGAGGTGTAAGGTCGACATAAAATTTGTCCAATTTGGACAATGCACAAATTTCACCCTCTTGAGAATTTTGCCCAATCATGGTTGCGACTATTCTCTGCACTCAATGTTCCACCTACAAATAAATTAATTAAAAAAATTATGTCTCGATTTCTGAGCATTCTCCTGGCTCCTCCATCCTTGGCTGCACTAACGAAATGAGGGTTTATATAAATTTTTGGGCAGATTGTTCAATAAAGCCCCACTGAGCCATTGGTAAAAGAATGCAAATAGTTATGGGGAGGTCAGGGGATCAAATCCTGCCTCCCAAAAAATCTGGGTAAAATATTTATTTGGGCATGTTTGTATTAAAGTTTAGGTTGGTGTTTTATTGTTTTAACACATGGAGGTGTGTGAGGGTGCACGGGAGGTGGGTGGCCACACTGGCTACACGGGTTTGAGCTCCGCCACCCTCGGTTCATACATGGCACATTTTTGTTTAGTATGGTGGGACGTGGGCCAGTTCCACTGGAGGTGGCCCACCCACAGCCCAAATGTTACATTTAATGTGGGAGTGGGTTGGAGGGCCCGGCAGGGTAATGGTCACTAAGCCCTATTTAAACTTAATTATGTTATCCGGTTGCAGGAGGGCCAGTCAGGGTCATGGCCCGTCAGCCCATAAAATTTTGATTTTTGTTTAATAGAGTTTTGAGTGGTGGGGGTGGTGGCCTGCCACCTCATTTATATATATTTTAAGTTTTTATTAATAATAGGGCCATTTTTAAAAATGCAGAATTTGGAGCGAATGAGATGATTTAAAGAGGCAATAATTTTGCCTGGAATCTGTTCGGAGCTGGCCAGATTCTGTCCGTCGGAAAACTTCCAAATTGTGTCTCCATTAAGCCTGCCCAATTAGCAAAATTCAACCAAAATGTTGACTGACTGATTCTCCCTCATACGAGATCGGATTAACGAACCGTTCACACCACTGTGATCAAGACGACAAGATCTATGCTTTGGTCTTGGTTTGAAAGCATTCCGATCACATTGATTTTTGAGCTTCCATAAGCCCTCTTTGTGTTGTGTGTGTCTCTGGAGCCACCTGGATAAATCCTCCCCACTGAGGATCTTTTGGTTCTCCAAAAGCACAAAAAATAATCTGCAACTTCCCTGTACCTTATCTACATCACAAGCGCCCTGAAAATGTTGAAAATAATACTGAGAGGGGGGTTGAATCAGTATTATCAAATTCTTTTTCAATTTATACAAAGATTTGCAGATCTGACTAATGAAACTTGCATATACCTTCCAGACTTATAATTTAATTTATTTTTCAGATGTTGATCATTAATTTGTGTGTCAGAACCATATAACAGTAAGTAGGAATAGAAAAGTAGAGCAGACAGTCACACAACAGAACACAAGATATAAGGTGGAAACCCAATGTGGGTGAAAACCACCTATTGCAATATGTCTCTATCTTATTTCTATTAGAAACTTCTTTTTACAATTGATTTTGTACCGGTGCAGTCTTATACCACCACGCAGGCTTCAAACTGCAAAAGGCTACAACCTTCCCTCGTTCTTCAGACTCTCCTAGAAGGGAGCTACAACCCCCTTCGCTCTTGTACTAGCTGAGGTACTAGTACGTAGGTGCTGACCTACAAAAGGCTTCAACCTTCTCTTTTCTTCCAGGGACCACGTTTCATAAATTTTTAGACTAGATCCATGAATATCAATCAAACATCAAATGGATCTGCAATCAACCAACCTCCTTGTACAAATATTGAATCAATAACTTCTCAGAACACAATACCAGTAAATAGACACCATTTTAGAACACAAAACACTGCAGTAATAAACAAAAGCAGCTAAAACATTTTTCAAGAAAGGTCTGCTACTTCACCAACAGAAACCTGCGTACATCCGCAGATATGTCAAAGTGAACCTGTGTTGATCCTGCGGAATATGCACCTATGCTATGTCAAAACCACGTATATCCGTGCTTTAGTTGTGTCAAACCTGCGGGTATATGCGCCTCCACTATTTCGGACCTGTGGGTATCCGTTTTCTTAATCAGACTTCAATTATACCCAGATTATTAGATTTACAGATCTGATCATGTGCCAAAAGGATCTCGACTCATCAGTAGATCTTATCCATCTTGTAATGCTCAGGTTCTTCCTTGATTTAGGTCCAGCTATAACTCATCATCCCATCACCCATATTTTAGATCTTGCTCTTCTCAAGATATTCAACACATCAGTACCCCAAGACAAATGATCTCCTTTCCTTTTTATAGTCTAAGGCCTTACTCAAACCATGGTCCAAAACCATAGAGATCCAATACTAGGGACCCAATACCTAGGTTCAATACTTTAGATGCAAAACCACAGAACAAAACAATAGGTTCAAAAATGTCAAACTAAATACCATGGACCAACCATAAGATTTCCCATGTGCGCACTTCTCTCTGCATGAAAGTGCATGTATTGTACGTATGAACCTTTTGTTCGGTACACCTGCGTATATGTACACACCTTTTGTTCAGTGCACCTGCGTTTGTATGCTGTTTTGTGAAAAGGAACCTGCAGGTATCTCATTTTCTAGCATTCTAAGAGCCTGAACTAAGATCTGCTATTTGAGTGAGTTTCCATCAAGGACAACACTTATGTCATCGAGCCAAACCTGTGCCAAACATGTGTCATAATGCCAACAGAAAAAGGTCTCACTTCCATCTCCTTCTCCTTTGTTCTTCGGAGCCTTAAGCAATGAGCCAACACCTGCAATCTCTGCAACCTGTAGTACATTGTTTTGAAAATTACATGTTTGATTTTCATGACCAAATGATGACCCAAGCATCCCATAGTTTCCACAAGTTTATAGCACATACTCAGTGGTTAAGTTTACATCAAAATGGAAACAATATCCTAGCTACGAAACCAAGGCCAACATATCATTATTGCTTCAACAAGTGATGGAAAACACATCATCACTTCAACACATGATTTACAACAATAAGGCCAAACATTATTTTTTCTTTGACAAGTGATGGAAACACAACATCACTTTCAGAGTGTAAAATGCAACACAAAATAACACCATACATCATTGTCGCTTAACAAGTGATGGAAAACACATCATCACTTTTACATTTTAAAATGCAACAAATGATTTATAGAATCATGACCATGACAAGCTAACATATCGAGAAACCATTTTTCACTTATCATTGTGAATGGATCAACCTCATGTGGTGGTTTTCTCTTGTCGAACAATTGTTTCACCTGGTTCATGTACTAACACTTTGTCTTTAAGGCACTGCTCTACATGGAGCATCCAATAAGTGGCTCTTTCATGGCCACTTCTGTCGTAATGACTGCAATAGGTATTCTTCCTCTAGGTCTGCTTGACCTGCTACTGAGAGGGTCTTTCACGCCTCATCCTTTTGTGTGCTGATATTCCTTTCCAACACATATAAAATGTATGGTTATGTAATCCAAAAAATTCACATGTTTTCAATGCTTTGATTTATGTCCATCTTTAACAACATGATTATAATCGAGATGAGCATTTGAATGTCGAGAGTGGTTATACCTTTCCTTTTGGTTTCTGGTGTAACTATGGTGATGAGAGCTTGCCTCGGTTCTTCCCCTGCCGTGGGCACTACCATGGGATGATGGGGATGTGTTCCCTTCATTCTCTTTCCTTGACGATTTCAACGATGTCTCAGAAGCATCTGAAACCTTCGAGCATTCTCCCTTGGTGTATCTCAAGCCTGCAAATTGAGGTCTCTGCAAAACCTCCAATGGTTGAGTGATGCCTTGGTTATTAACACCAAGTTCATTTTTCCTCCTCGTGCCTCATCCTTGTAAGGAGCCTCATGTTTGTCCCTGTAATTGAGATCTCCAAATCTCCAACACAAATCATCCTACGTGAAAATGAAACCGAAAGGAAATCAACATCTTTTACCTCCTCTATTGATTTGGAAAGAATTGATGAGGGATTCTCATCATCTGTTGTTTGTGGTTCGCTAGCTGTCTCGGTGCATTCCCCAACTTCTTTTCTGACATACCCAAGTCCTTCCTGATGGGGTAACTCCTCCACCATGATGGGGTTGACAATGCCTTGGTAATTAATGCCCAAGCATTTTCCTTCATACCCCATTTCCTTCAACAATTTGGAGCCAATTCCTCACCAATTCCTACGGTATGATTTTCAAAAAGAGTGAAATCATCATCAGGAAACATACATGAAGTTGGAGAACTACTTTTTACCTCACATGGGTCACACTGCAACTTCTCCAAGGCCACGTCCTTAGCCTGCAGCTGTCGTAGCAAGCTTTATTTTTCTTCTTTCTCTTCATGTAGAAGCATCTTTAATTCAACGTTCTCTGTTTTGTTAGCTTCCTATACCAATAGGAGTCATAATTTTTGGATGACTGAGATTAAAAATTGTAATATGTAAATACCGTTTCTTTGTGCAAATTTTTTCCATATTGCTAAATCAAAAAATGTAAAGAGGGTATGTCCTAAAAGAATAATGAAAGGACAAAAATAATAAGAAGGTCAAAAAGATGAAAAATATGAACCCTAAGCAAAGAAAAAGACCATGAAAGTGAGCAAGCCAAAATGCCACTCCTATTTTACATTTATGCAGAATAAAATGATAGTGTGTAGCTTTTTATTCATGCCACAATCCATGGTAATCAAACTATTAAATCTTGATTATGCCATGCTTTAAATTTGATGTTGATAGATAGAGAATAAAAATCTGGCCAAACAGTGTAACCTTGGCAGATAATTGGATAGGTAGAGTAAATAAATGGAGCTCAACTGTTTAATCTGAGCCCTGGGATGTAATAAGGTTAGATTTAGTTAGTTTACTATTGTAAAGAGAAAGGAAAATGTTTGATAAGGGTTTGCTAGCTCAAATGCACCCTAATAAAGAGAAGTAAAAATGGTAGGATGAGTAGATGGGTAAGTAGAAGAAAGGTTGTAGAAATTATGATGATTGGTTAGACAAAAGGAATATTTATCATTCTCATCATGAAAGTTCCATATGTGAGTGGGAAATGAAGAATGTGAATGGATATCAAAGTCAATTAATTAAATTCCCTCATTCACTCCACCTTTTACTTAACTAATATCCCACAATAAAGTTCAAAGTACTTAAAAACCCTAAGTCAAAGAGGCTCAGAGCATTTCTTTGACTTTTGGAGGGACCGGACCCTTGGCTCAATGACTTATAGGCAATAAGTACTAAAACCCCTCACAAAAATTTAACCCCCTTCATTCCCCCTCATTTCCCTAATAAAGCCCCTTTTCCTAAGGTTTAAACACTACTTATCTAGGAAAACTAATCACCCCCATGTAAAACCGCTTTTTCCTAAAAAATCCACAAAAACGCCTTATCCTAAGTATTTATGTTAATATGCGAAAAGCATTCAAACACAAAAAATCATTTAGTTAAGGGTATTGTGCCCCTTTTCGCTCATTTTATTAATTACTAATTTTATTTATTAAATCCTGAAAGAACCCATTTCCTCGTATATATTTAACTCCTACATATAAATTAACCCTACCCTGAGTTTAATTATATAAACTATGATTTTTACCCAAACCCCGAAAAACCCACTAATTAATCAATCTATGATTAAGTTGGGCTAAAACCCAATTAGTTCCCCCGTTAATGACCCTGATGCCTTAACCCTGCCTTAATCCATCATTAACACAAATACCGCCGCACTTAATCACCCGCCGGGCCCCCCCATTAGCCTCTGTGCAACTTCCCCACCTGATCACCATGCGATCATCTCCCTTCACATCAACGGCCCTTATCCATATCAGGCGGACCCAACGTCCGAACATTACCCACCCGATAAAGTTGTTTTCCACTGGGCCCCCAATGCTACGTGTCGTTCAACCTATGGAATCGAGCAGCCTCCCCCCAATACCACTGGGTGCCCAAAAGTGGCGTGATAGAAACCATTTACCACCCACCTGGTACACAACAAAATGGTTACTTTGCACCCAACTACACGATAAAATGATGACTGTTCACGTGTCCCCGCCAAAATTGACTTTTGCACATAAAGCCAAAAAGCCCTAAATCATTTGTTTTTATCAACTATAAACTTCCATGCACACACCTGCGAACATCGAATCTGCCAACCTACGTCCAATTGCACCCTAAATATGCCACAGAGTAGCCAGTTCACTTCCTAGCCTACAAAGAGCCTTTTTGACCATTCGCAGTTGCCAGGCGCCCTGTTCAGAGCTAGTTTACCTTAGATTCCAGGTATTTATGACATAATTCACTAGAAAACCTATCAATCTTAGAAACAGTTATTGAGTTTTCTTACTTAAAGTAGAAAATTAATTAAAGAAACTCAAGCAACTTAAGCTTACTCTATACTAAACCACCATTGCCCTAAAAGACTGAAAATCACCTCCCCCACTCTCAAATCCACAAGAACTGAGAATGGCTACCCCAATTGCCATGGATGTGAGACCCATCTCTACACCCCACTTAGACCTGGACCACCTTCCCCTGGCTGATAGGGATTTTCAGATAAAGGACACCACTGTCCATGAATCCCCACTCAAAGTACACTGCCAGAGTAGGGATAGATACTTGAACCATGTTGATGAAATTGGTCTTTGGGAGTCCAATTTGCCCAAGTACTAGTTCCCAGAAGTCCACATTTTCCCAGAAATTGTCCACTACTGTCATGCCAATTATATCCCCAGTCAAAGAGCAGTGATGTCCCCTAACCAGACCATACTTTTCACCATCACTGTTGAATCTATCAATGAGATGCTACAACTCCAGCCTGGCCAAAACTTGACTCCCCTCTCCATTGGAGATCTGTTGGACTTATTTCCCAAGCTCAGCCCTACAAGATTGGCCCAAATAATCCAAACCTTCATCCTAGAAGAGAAGTATACCCCCAAAGACCCCCCACCATATGTAGCAGCTTTATTTTCTCCTTGGGGCAGAAGTATTGTAGATATGATATCTAGAGTCCTGGGTTATACCACCAGTGAATATATTGATGAGATTATTCTAGCCTTCATGTCCATATACACTCCAGGACAACCTCCTACTGTTATCTATGACTATGCCAAATTTATAGCTGATAGGATGCATGACCAGTTTCTCAAGATGAGTAATGAGAGAGTCTTCAAATACTCCTATGTTTTGTACCACTCTTTTCTATATTATCAGTCAGACAACTTTCCCTTCACCCTGCAAAAGCTTAATACAAAATGTCAACCCAAATTAGTCATTTTCTGGACTCCATTGGTCCACAAATTTCACTCCCCATATTCATATGCTGACTTTATTGACCTATTTGTGCATCCAATTGTGACAATGTTGATAGGAATCCCTCCTCCAAGAATCAGTTCAGACATAAAAAGGGTCTTGCAATTGTCAAAATAGTCAAGGTAGGTTATTGTTGTTTGTACCAAAACCATACCAAGATCAGAATCTATGGTTGCATGTTGGCACCATACAAACACCCCAAATACATCCCAATGAGGTTATTTGATTTAGAGTACTACAGGCAGATTATAAGTGTAGATGAAACAAATTTTGTCAGTGCCAAGAAGAAGGCCAACTTCAAAATCAAAGACCAATTAGGCCCCTTCATATGTAACTCAAGGGAAGCAGGCCATGAAGCAGATTTAATATTGTAGAGCATGAAATTCTGAAAAGGCTTTACTTGGAGATATGACCCTTTCGAATTCATAACCAAGAAGAGACAAAAGGTCAAGCTAGGACCTTTCATTCATCACCCCATTCCTAAAATTGAAGCCTTTGCAAGCCAATCAGTATAGGTAGAATGGACCTTAGTAGATCACGACAGCACCAAAGTAGACATTGAGAATGCACCCGTTGACTTATAGAAACAGCTTGATGAGGGTTGTTTCCTACAGGTTCCTGAAGAATCACAAGTACCAAAAGGATCACAAGTGTTAGAGGGATCATAGGTACCAGACATTTCAGAAGTACGAGATCAAACAGACATACTAGAAAAAAAAAATAAACTAGAAACCACCATGAGTACCCCTCCAGTTCTACAGACTCCTCTAAATGAGGAGAAAAGCCTCAAGAGAAATAGAGAAGGGGCCACTACTTCAAAAAGAGCATCATCACAAGTCCATGTAGAGACAAGGCAGGCTAAGAGACAAAGAGTCAATCCTGTCTCTGAATAAGAATATACCGAGGAGATAGCTAAGGTTACAAGAACAGAAAGAGATGGGAGAAGGCTTGCCACTCCATCTAGAGGCATAATCGAACCTTCCACATCACACACTCAGATGTTGGAAAGGAAACAATGTGTTGAGGTATCCTCTTTCAGAATGACAACAGATAAATACCAAGACGTTAAGGAGAGATACAAAGAAATAAAGGCTATAAATGAGAGGCTGAAAGCCCAAACCTATGCACAGTATCGGAAGATGACCCCTACCAATAAAATAAGGCTTATGTCAGCCTTTGATGTTAAAGAGGGGAAAATTCAGATGACCTTCATCAAGCCAACCACTCAGCAACCAAGGACAACAACAGATTTTAAAAGGGTGGACTTTGAAGTACTGGCAAGCGATATTCATCCCATTGACCAGATTGAGCTACACAAGAAAACAGGGGAGATAATATGCTCCACCTTAATAGGGAAATCCATTGCTACCCACCAACTGCAAAACTCTGTTAATAATATATCAACACAATTCAAGTTGGAGAAGGCCTCCTCACAAGCCAAAGATACTAGAATCAAGTCCTTAGAGGACTTAGTCATAGAATTGGGACACAATCCCAAAGATGTAAGAGATATAGAGCAGCTGATTAAAAAGAAAAATGATGAGATTGTTGCACTTAAGAAGTAGTTAAAGATACCCCAGTTGCATCACCCACAGACACAGGAAGTCTTAGAGGTACAACAAGGACATGAAGAACTCATGGACATGGTCCTGAAGCTAAATGATCAACTCAAGGAGACAGAGAAGGAGTTGGACACTTTAATTCAATCAAAGCAAAGTGACTTGGCCACAACTTCCAAAAAATGTCATCCCCACAGTGTCAACAACAGTTCCTTCCACAATGGTAGCATCATTACGACCTACAACTCCACCTGCCATAGCACTGCCAATTACAACTGAGTCCACTACACCAACATGTACATCAACTAAGAAAACAACAAAACTAGTAAAAGCCATGGAGGAGATGTCCATCTAGGCTACAGAGCTCAAAAGATTAAAGGAGATAGTGGCAAGTTTGGAAATTGATTGCAAACTTGCCCAAATTCAACAAAGAGAAGAAACATAGAAATCCCAAAGAATGGGTGAGAAAATCAAAGTCCTGGAGAAATATTTAACACTGCAGAAGCGACTAGGATAGACTAAAGAGATGCTCTGGGCCAATATCATTGACTTTGTCAATGATATTTGGCCATCAATCCAAGTGATATTTGAGCAAACTGAATTGATGAAGGTAGCCACTGAAGCCATCTAGAAGTTAAGCGAGGAATTAGGAGACAAACCTGAGGATGCAAATCGACTCATCCACCTCCTGAATATTAAGAACAGATATGAGCTCCATGAGCTTGGCATAGAAGATAGGGTTGAAGCCATCCTAAAGATTAAAAACGTTCTTTCCAAAAGAAACCTCATGCTCAAGTTAGAAGAGAAGTGCATAACATGAAGATAGCCATTGACAGGTTTATGGCTAAATTTCAAATTTTGAGGGACAAAGGCCTTCCCAGTCCTATGGTCATCATGACAAACTCATGACCCAATTGGACTATAGTGATAGACTCAAGAGATTGGCCAAAGAACAAGCCAACTCTTCTGGCATTAAAGCCCTGCCAACAGGCAAAGTATTATATGATACATTGGAAAACCTATTTTTCCTAGAACATGAGATGAAATATTTGTTTCTCACCAAGCCCAATTTTGAAAAATACACAGAGGTAGACAAAATTTATAGAAGAATGTTGAAAGTGAGAGTGCCTGAGGAAAAATGGTGGGAGAAAATGATAGATTTACTATGAAGAAGTTTTACATCAGAAAGTTACCACAGTAAATCTGAAGGCGGGCAAGTGAAACAGGTTAAAGACAAATCAGGGGGGTCAAAGAGTAATAGAGTCAAAGAGTATCACTAAAAGATCAAAGTAAAGAAGATTCTAGCGTATAAATACCACAACTATCAGCCAGCTTAAAGGGCTCAAAACTCAACAGAAACTGCCAGCAACACCACAATAAAAGGGATAGCAAGAAGTAATTTTACATCTGTCTCTATCTTCATGCATGAAGACATTTTATTCCCTAGATTAAATCTAAAATTGTTATGAGATATTTTGTAATTATTTTTTGTATAAATACTTCACATTTCGATGTATGTAGGGTGGATTCCAAGACATTTCTCTAGACTTTTTCTCTTAAATCAAAATTCTATTGTATCAATGACTGGATTGGCTTGCTAGATGAAGGAATAAAGATCAGATATTTTACATGATTCTTATGTAAAGTGAAATACAAATAAGTATTCTCTCATGTTCAGTGTTGTTTTTCCTTATGTTTTTCCATAATATTACTTGTATCTCTAAAATCTAAATGTATAGAATGGAATGATATTTCAGAAATTGGTTGAATGCACTCTATCTTGACTGCTTTACATTCTTAATATTTTCTCCTAAATTGTCTTAGCGAGGGAATTCTTAACTACTCCTTAGCTTCCGTAGTTTCTCCTCTAGTCTATACCAAAGGATTCTTAATTTCCCTTTTCTCATGACCATCCTCTGTTCTCCATTCTGATCCCAGTCCAAGGATTCTTAAGTGCCCTTTCACCCTGGTTAGAATTATTTCACCCATTAGGCCTAAAGATTTTCATTTTGCTTTGCTAGCCTACCTTCTGAACATTCCCTTTAATCATCTAATCCAATTATGCTATCCATTCGTTGACTCCATAGCCCAATGGCTTGAAGACATAGCTCTATCCATCTACTCCAAGAATTCCACCACCCAACATTCAATTCAAAACCAAAACCCCATGAACACTAAGAACTAGCCTAAAATCCCATAAAAACAAAGCTAAATTATATAGAGAGAGCCCTCTCTGGACTTAGGTTGGCTAGAACCTAAGCCTAAAAGATTGGTTTGTGGTTACCTTGGATGCTTTCTTCTTCTAATAACTTCTAAGGAAAATTCTGAGTGATAACATGTTTGAAGATTATGTTTGTTGTGCTTCAGTTCTTCCAGGTCCTCTTCAATGGCTTGCAACTGAAGCTGCAATCGTTCCTTTTCCTCTGTCTCTTTTTGTAGAGCTTCATACATTATTTCCACCCATTGGGAAATTTTGAGCATGGTCTCATACATTGCTTTTTCATCCTCTGTAGATGCACGTTCCATTGTTCACGCTTGCGATTCACATCCATGCAAAGACCGCTCTGATACCAAACTTGATCTAATTTGATTCAACTCCTGGATTGAACCAAGACCTTTTACTTTCGTGATGTGATTAGAATTTCCTTTTAAATAGCATAATTGAACATATATGTATGTTGTAAAGAAGAGGAACATGACAATCATCAGCACATGAAAACAAGTCAATAATAACAAAGTTCATCGAGGAGGGACTATGTCTCCGAGCCTCGGTGTTAATATGGGTTAGGTCACTGCATTAACTGCTATCAACAATGATGATATACATAAGAGGTGACGTTACTATCATACAAGGAAAATTCCCTCACGCAGGAGTGGCTCCAAGAGATGTTCCACTACAGGAACTCTCAGTGAAAAAAGGACTCCTATCAGTATGATACAAACTTGTGCATGATGATAATGAACATCCCGCCAACATGGCATAAAGGATCCCAATGCAATCATACATGGCGACACATGAATATCCCATCAACATAACGACAAAGGGATCTCAAACAAGACATGACAAATCATGACAACAAGTACATCCCATAAATGATTCTGCATCACATTAAGCAGGAATCATGAGACACGTAAGAAATAAGATCCCACATCAAATATCAAACAGGGATCTGTGGAACACAATGCATAGCAAGAAGAAGTACATGAGCACACTCCATATACCTCACATCTTGGGGCCATCTGAGGAAAATGATGTAAAACTGCTGAAGCTAGCCGTACCATCAATCTCGCTGCATTGAATCTCATGGAATGACTTATTGCACGTTTAATGATGACATCTGCACTACACTTAGAAAAGTGGCCGAAAAGCAGAATGCTCAAATGGACAATCTGATTGTACTATCAGATTTGTGGTGTCGAATAGTGTAAAATCGGCTGTCAAATTTCTGAATTCTGAGAAAGTGAAAACTTCAAGCTTAAGGAATCTTTTGGATTCCACGTAGATTCCTCAAAGATTCCCTCCTCTAGGTCCTCTAAAAATCTGTTGCTCAGATCAAGAAACTGACTCTACCATCAAGTTCGTGTCACTGAGACGTGTAAGATCGACAAAAAATAGGTCCAATTTGGACACTGCACAAATTTCACCCTCCTAAGAATTTCACCCAATCATGGTTCTTCCTACCTCTTCTCTAGGATCATGGTTCCACCTATAAATAAATTAATTAAAAAATTTATGTCTCGATTACCATGTGCTCTCCTGGCTCCTCCATCCTTGGGCACACTGATGAAATGAGGGTTTATATAAATTTCTGGGCAGATTGTTCAATAAAGCCCCACTGACCTGTTGGTAAAAGAATGCAATTAGTTATGGGGAGGTTGGAGGACCAAATCCCACCTCCCCAAAAATTTGCGTAAAAGTTTTATTTGGGCACATTTGTATTAAATTTTGGGTTGGTGTTTGTTTGGTTGAACACATGGAGGTGTGTGAGGGTGCCCGGGAGGTGGGCCAGCCACACCGGTCAGGCGGGTTTGAACCCCGCCACCCTCGGTTCGTACATGGCACGTTTTTTATTTAGTGTGGTGGGGCATGGGCCGAGTCCTCCAGAGGTGGCACGCCCACAGCCCAAACATTACATTTAATGCGGGAGAGGGTAGGAGGGCTCAGCGGGGTGATGGCCGCTGAGCCATATTTAAACTTAATTATGTTATGCAGTTGCACGAGCGCCGGCAGGGGTCATGGCCTGTTGGCCCATAAAAATTTTGATTTTTGTGTAATATAGTTTGGGGTGGTGGGGGTGGTGGCCCAGAACCTCATTTATATATTTTTTTAATTTTTATTAATAATAGGCCCATTTTTAAAAATGTGGAATTTTGACCGAAGGAGATGATTTAAGGAGGTGACAATTCTACCCACAATCCAGCCGAAGTTGGCCAGACTTCATGCACCAGAAAACTTCCAAATTTTATCTCCATTAAGTTTGCCCAGTTAGCAAAAGTCAACCAAAATTTTGACTAGCTCGTTCTGCCTCATACAGGCTCGGATTGACAAATCGTTCACACCATTGCAATCAGGATGATAAGATCTACTCTTTAGTCTTGGTTCAAAAGCATTATGATCACTTTGAGTTTTGAGCTTCCATAAGCCCTCTTTGTCTTGTGTCTGTCTCTAGAGCCACCTGTATCAATCCTCCCCACTGAGGAACTTTTGGTCCTCCAAAAGCATGAAAAATAATCTACATCATCTATGTACCTTATCTACATCACAAGCGTCGTTTAAAAGGTCCCACTTCCATCTCCCTCTCCTTTGTTCTTCGGAGCCTTAAGCAATGAACTGACACCTACAATATCTGCAACATGTAGTACATTATTTCGGAAATTACATGCTTTACTTTCATGACCAACTAATGACCCAATCATCCCATAGTTGCCACAAGTTTATAACAAATAATCGATGGTCAAGTTTACATAAAAATGAAAACAATATCCCAGCTACGAAAACAAGGCCAACATATCATTGTTGCTTCAACAAGTGATGGAAAACACATGATCGCTGCAACACATGATTTACAACAATAAGGCCAAAAACTATTTTTTCTTTGACTAGGGATGGAAACACAACATCACTTTTGAGAGTGTAAAATGCAACACAAAATAAGACCAAACATCATTGTTTCTTAACAAGTGATGGAAAACACATCATCACTTTTACATTTTAAAATGCAACAAATGATTTACAAAAGCACGACCATGACAAGCTAACATGTCGAGAAACCATTTTTCACTTATCGTTGTGAATGGGTCACCCTCCTGTGGTGGGTTTTTCTTGTAGAACAATTGTTTCACCTGGTTCATGTACCGACACTTTGTCTTTAAGGTGCTGCTCTAGATGGAGCCTCTAACAAGTGGCTCTTTGATGGCCATTTCTGTCACAATGATTGCAATACGTCTTCTTCCTCCAGATCTACTTTACCTGCTACTGAGAAGGTCTTCCACACCTCATCCTTTTGTGTGCTGCTATTCTTTTTCAACAGTTAGAAAATGTATGGTTATGTAATCCGCAAATGGTACATGTTTTGCGATGCTTTGATTTATGTCCAACTTTAACAACATGACTATAATTGAAATGAACATTCGAATACCGAGAGCGGTTATACCTTTCCTTGCCATCTCTGGTGTAAGTATGGAAATGAGAGCTTTCCTCAGCGCTTTCCTTGCCATGGGATGATGGGGATGTGTTCCCATCATTCTCTTTCCTTGAATATTTATACAATGTCTCAAAAGCATCTGACACCTTCGAGCATTTTCCCTTGGTGTATCTCAAGACTACAAATTGAGGTCTCTACACAACCTCTAATGGGGTAGTTATGCCTTGGTTATTGACACAATGTTCTTTTTCCTCCTCATGCCTCATCTTCATAAGGAGCCTCATGTTTGTCCCTGTAATTGGGATCTCCAAATCTCCAACAGAAATCATACTACGTGAAGACGAAATCGAAAGGAAATCAACATCTTTTTCCACCTCTATCGATTTGGAAAGAACTGATGAGGGCTTCTCATCATCTATTGTTGGCAGTTCGCTAGCTGTCTCGACGCATGCCCCAAATTCCTTTCTGACATACCCAAGTTCTGCCTGATGGGGTAACTCCTCTACTTTGATGGGGTTGACGATCCCTTCGCCATTAACGCCTAAGCCTTTTCCTTCATACCCCATTTCCTTCAATAGATTGGAGCCAATTCCTGTGGTCTGATTTTCAAAAACAGCGAAATCATCATCAGGAAACATACATGAAGATGGAGAACTACTTTTTACCTCACATGGGTCACGCTGCAACTTCTCCAATGCCTCGTCCTTAGCTTGTAGTTGTCGTAGCAAACTTTGGTTTTCCTATTTCTCTTCATGTAGATGCATCTTCAATTCAACGTTCTCTATTTGAAAATTATGTTTGTTGTGCTTCAGTTCTTCCAGGGCCTCTTCCGTGGCTTGCAACTAAAGCTACAATCGCTCCTTTTCCTCTCTCTCTTTTTGTAGACCTTCATACATTATTTCCACCCTTTGGGAAATTTTGAGCATGGTCTCATACATCTCTTTTTCATCCTCTATCGTTGTACGTTCGATTGTTCACGCTAGTGATTCACATCCATGCAAAGACTACTCTGATACCAAAATTGATCTGATTTGACTCAACTCCCGAATTTAACCAAGATCTTTTACTTTCGTGATGTGATTATAATTTCCTTTTAAATAGCATAACTGAACATATATGCATGTTCTAAAGAAGAGGAACATGGCAATCATCAGCACATGAAAACAAGCCGTTAATAATGGACTTCGTCCAGGAGGGACTACGTCTCCAGGCCTCAGTGTCAAGATGGGTTAGGCCACTGCATTAAGTGCTATCAATAGTGATGATGTACATAAGAGGTGACGTCGCTACCATATAAGGAAAACACCCTCACGCAGGAGTGGCTCCAAGAGATGTTCCACTACAGGAACTCTCAGTCAAGAAAGGACTCCTATCAATATGATACAAACTCATGCATGATGATAATGAACATTTTGCCAACATGGCATAAAAGGGATCTCAATGCAATCATACATGGTGACACATGAGTATCCCATCAACATAACAACAAATGGATCTCAAAAAAGACATGACAAATCATGATAACAAGTACATTCCATAAATGATTCCACATAACATCAAGCAAGAATCATGAGACATGTAAGAAACAAGATTCCACATCAAACATCAAATAGGGATCTGTGTAGCACAATGCATAGCAAAAAGAATTACATGAACACACTGCATATACCTCACATTCTGGGGTCATCTGAAGAAAAGGATGTCAAACTTCTGAAGTTGGTCGTACCATCAATATCACTGTGTTGAATCTCATGGAATGACTTCTTGCACATTGAATGCTGACACCTACACCCCATTTAGAAAAGTGGCCAAAAAATAGAATGTTCAAATGGAAAATATGATTGCACCATCATATTTGTGGCGACGAATAGTGTAAAATAAACTATCAAATTTCTGAATTCCTAGAAAGTGAAAATCTAGGGCTTAAGGAATCTTTTGGATTCCCCTAGATTCCTCAAATATTCCCTCCTCCAGGTCCTCTGAAAATCTGTTGCTCAGATCAGGAACCTAACTACACCATCAGGTTCATGTCGCTGAGAGGTGTAAGATCGACATCAAATCTTTCCAATTTGGACAATGCAAAAATTTCACCCTCTTGAGAATTTCGCCCAATCATGGTTCTGCTTGCCTCTTCTCTGGGCTCATGGTTCCACCTGCAAATAAATTAATTAAAAATTTTATGTCTCTATTTTTGTGCACGCTCCTAGATCCTCCATCCTCGGGCTCACTGATGAAATGAGGATTTATATAATTTTTTGGGTGAAGTGTTCAATAAAGCCCCATTGACTCATTAGTAAAAGAATGCAATTAGTTATGGGGAGGTCAGGGGATCACATCACACCTCCCCAAAAAATCCACATAAAACTTTTATTTGGGCGCATTTGTATTAAATTTTGGGTTCGTGTTTGTTTGGTTTAACACTTGTAGGTGTGTGAGGGTGCCCGGGAGGCGGGCCAGCCACACTGGCCAGGCGGGTTTGAGCCCTACCACCCTTGGTTCATACATGGCAAGTTTTTTGTTTAGTGTGGTGGGGCGTGGGCTAGGTCCACTGGAGGTGGCCCGCCCAAAGCCTAAATGTTACATTTAATATCGGAGTGGGTTGGAGGGCTCGGCGGGGTAATGGTCGTCGAGCTATATTTAAACTTAATTATGTTATGCAATTGTGGGAGGCCCGATAGGGGTCATGGCCTGTCAGCCCATAAAAATTTTGATTTTTGTGTAATATGGTTTGGGGTGGCGAGGGTGGTGGCCCGCCACCTCAT
The DNA here is from genome assembly GCA_031772625.1 of Pinus tabuliformis. Lineage (NCBI taxonomy): Eukaryota > Viridiplantae > Streptophyta > Pinopsida > Pinales > Pinaceae > Pinus > Pinus tabuliformis. Next base: position 918,635,787 of record CM062820.1, read on the forward strand.
TTATTTATATATATATATATATATATATATATATATATATATATATATATTTAATAATCTTAGAAAATTTTAGGGGCGAATGTTCGCCCTTTGGCAAAATTAAGGGGTTTTAAATTTTTAGTGGGAGAATATTTTGTATCATAGTACATTTTATAAATCACCTCAAATAGCCCACCTTATTTTAAGGGAGAGGGTAAAAAAGGTAAATTTAGCCCTTGAAATTAGGAGTTACAACCGTCCATTCGCCCATTTTCAAGGATAGATTTTATTTAAGTGAATCCATTCACCCATTTTCAAGAATAGGTTTTATTTAAGTGAATCCTATGGGCCAAATACCATATTTATTAAAGAGGTATGGTAAATTAATAAAAATATAAATAAATGAGAGGTATGGTAAATAAATAAAACATTTTTTATATTTACTCCATAAGTCACCTTATATACATGCACAGGCGTAAACAAACAAAAATATAAGTAAACTGGAGGTATGGTAAATAAATAAAACGTTTTTTTATACTTACTCAAAAGGTATGGTAAATAAATAAAAATATAAGTAAACTAGACATATGGTAAATAAATAAAACCTCTTTTTATATTTAGTCCATAATCTTCATTCTATTTATGAAGGCTCAAGAAAGAGGTTTTATTTAAGTGAATCCTATGGGCCAAATACCATATTTGTAAAAGAGGTATGGTAAATTAATAAAAATATAAATAAACGAGAGGTATGGTAAACAAATAAAACAATTTTTTATATTTACTCCATAAGTCACCTTATATTTACGAACACTCAAAAAATGTGTTATATTTAGGTGAAACCTATGGGAAAAATACTATGGGACAAATACCAAGGACTAGATTGTTATTAATACCATGAAAAAAAACATTTTTAACCCTACTATTAGTATTAATAAAAATAAAAATGGCACATGGTATTGACCCATGGTATTCACCAAAATGGCACATGGTATTGACCCATGGTATTCACATTGAATGTAGCCTATTTAAATGGGGGAATTAAACCAGCGTAGATCCATCTTTACTCTGGATCTACTAACCCCGAGAGGTATCAAATATCGTGATATGCAAACTAGCATAGAGTGAAAAAATATTTGATCCCTCTCGGGGCTTAGTGGATAAGAGTAAAAATGGATGTATTAATTTAATGTATGTTAAACATTTTAGCTTGGTTAAAATAAAAAAATAAAATAAAAATGAACTATTAATTTTATTAATTTTTATAAATTACTAACAGTAATTTTTAAGCTGCAGGTTTATGATAACCCATGGTATTGACCCATGGTAATACCAAGATCTTACAAGATTTTATAATTGAGTAAAATATTCGCCATGCTTCGTGAGAGATTCCCCAAAAAATTATATATACATATTATATTATTGATAAAATCACCTTCCATTTTTCCTATATACCATGAAGATTCGCCCATTTATTATAAATATAAATTTAGGGGGGGTTCTTAAAATTTTCCCTGTTAATAATAGGGCCATTTTTAAAAATGTGGAATTTGGACCGAAGGAGATGATTTAACGAGGCAACAATTTCACCTGGAATCCAGCTAGAGTTGGCTGGATCCCGTCCACTGCAAAACTTCCAAACTGTGTTTCCATTAAGCCTACCCAGTGAGCAAAAGTCAACCAAAACTTCGTCTGGCTCGTTCTCCCTCATACGAGCTCGGATTGATGAACCGTTCACACCATTGCAACCAGGAAGACAAGATCTATGCTTTGGTCTTAGTTCGAAAGCATTCTGATCACTTTGATTTTTGAGCTTCCATAAGCCCTCTTTGTCCTGTGTGTGCCTCTGGAGCCTCCTGGATCATTAATATTATTTAACAATGGCCAACCATAATCATCCATGTTCAACCATGGTCAACCATGTTCCAATGTCGCATTGTGACAAGGATTGTCTCGATATGAAAATCGACCGTGCTCAACCATATTTATTTTAGTATTTTTAATATTTATGTTTGGCCTTTTATACCTTGGGTTTATAATATTATTCCTTCAGTTTAACATTATATTATTCCCTTGGGTTCATAATCCCTTGGGGTTTTAGTACTAATCCCTTGGTTTTATTATTCCTTTGGCTTTATAATATCAATCCATTGGGTTTACTATTCCCTTATGTTTAGAATATCAGTCATGGTCAACCATTGTCAACCATGGTCAATCATGGGGTTTTAGTATTAATACCTTGGGTTTTTTTCTCACTTGGGTTCATAATATCAATCCCTTTGGTTTATTATTAACTTGGGTTTAAATATCAATGATGGTCAAACATGGTCAAGAAAGGTCAACGATAACCAACCATGGTCAATCGTAACCAACCATGGTCAATCATCATTGGATGTCACATTGTGAAAAAAATCGTGTCTATATAAAAATCGAGTAAATGCGGCGATAGATAGATGAGTAAGACATTAAATAAGTGAAGAAACCTAATCGTGTGGTAGAGATAGTGGAGAGAGTGTGTGAATCAATTGAATTAAATGAAGTGGTAAAGGCAGAAAGAGAAACATAAATCATCATGTGCCATTTGAATAGAAACCTTCAATTAGGTTGAGCACGATCGCAATAAAAATGGAAATCTACAAACATGCTCTTTCACTCAAATTGCATTTGAAAATGGTTGGGCAGAAAACTTTGTTATCCCATTTGCCAAACTTCACTTGGGCTACCATAATCACTCATAATGCCAAAAAGGGCTTTTCCATATGACTTCTCTCTACTATGCAACGACATCACACGTATTTTCCAAAAGAGACGCCAATTAAACAATCCAACCTCCGCTCCACCAAATTTGGCGGAATCTAATGGCAGATAGAAAATGTGTTAGAATAGCCTTATATGATCCTATTTCCCAACTCTCTACCTTCATCATAATTTCCGCAAATGCATTTTTAAAACCCTCATATTCGTGATCAACTCTGGCTAGAATTCCTCATAATTGAGAGCCTCAAAATGCATTGTTAGCCTCTTCTGCTCCAATTCGACCTTCTTTATAGAAAATTTCATCCATTGTTGTTACAGTCGAAGAATTTTTTCAGGTGCCGTAACCCCCTTGTTATGTACTGTAATTATTCAAAACATCAAATTTCAAATCGAATTTCACAGCCTCGTTGCAGGTTTTGTTCCCAGTTTCCAAATAATATTTGTTCCATAGGTGAAAAGGTCATATGTGGAGATTTAAGATTGCAATAAGTTAATGTTTATTATTAATTTTAGGAATGAAGATGAAGTTAGTGAGCCTTTGTAAGTATTTAGGATTCTGATAATATCATTTGCCTTTTTTGGCTTTGGCTATTCCTAATCTCTGGATTGTCTAGTTTGTAATGTTGTAGCATTCTGCGTTTTTTGGTTTGCAATGTACTCTAATTATTCCATTTAGTCTCAGATAGATTTTGTGGCCTAGTATAGAGTGATCATTGCCTCGGCATCTGTGTTTGGAGATTAAATTGGAGCAAAACTCTTAATTCTAGGAAAACGAGTCAATACACCTTACCATAGCACCGCAAGCAACGCTAAAATGTTTTCTGATGGTGGCATCACTATCTTGAACTGTCATTGAAAACACGCAAACCAAACCATCAATATTTTCACATAACCAGATTATTCTCACCACAGCCGAGGAGGGCTTCTACTTCGAACCACCAATCCTCCAACCACCTTTCCGTGCCCGACCATAAATGATCAAGATGTGAATAAAATACTAAAGCCACCTGCTTGCACACACATCTACTATAGACTGAGGAAAATGCCTTTGCATTAAGGTTAAAGTTTCAGGTGTTGGCCTAAACTCTATAACCGTAAAATATGGTTAGGGCTAATATTGAATTTAATTTGTCGAGACCTTACTTTATCCTAAGGAGCATGACACATTGGAGAAATTATTAGCTTAACCTTAGTTTTCACTATCAAATATTAGCTATGTTTAATATTATTTAAAATCTGTTAGATTTAAGATTAGTTAAATTTATTATTTTTTAATAAAATACACTGTTTGATTACTTTTATTAATTATTTTTATATGAGATGTAATTAATGAATATCTTCTAATGGTTGATAATGAGCTTACTCCATGGATATTTTTCCTCGGGTATATTCTAGATAGATAAACTATTTTAATATATAATCTATTTAGTGATGCCTTTTATTAGTTATTTTTATATGAAATCTCACTCTTAAATTAAAAAAATATCATGAAAATGAAACAAATAAAATAGATTAAATTTAATTAGTAGATTATAATAACATACATTTATAATAAACTATTAAATTTAAATAAATTTATATTCATTTTAGTATTAAGAAATAACATTATTAAATATTAATAAACAATAATATTATTAAAAAAATTATAATAATTAATAATATTATAGATAGATAACACAATTTTATAACAATATTTTTTATAATTTAACTATAAATAATTTATAATTGAAAATATTAGATAACATTGAACATTAATTTAGGCATGTTTACATTAATATATTAATATTAATTATTATAGATAAATGACCTTAAATCAATTATTAATTAATTAATACTATTTAACAAATTAATATAAATTATTAATAAATTAATAAAATTTTATATGGTCAACCATGGTTGAATCTAGTGAAACATGCTTAACCATGTTTATTTTAGTGTTTATAATATTTATCTTAGGGTTTATATACTTGGGTTTATAATATTAGTCCTCTTGGTTTAATATTATTCCCTTCGGTTCATAATCCCTTGGGTTTTAGTATTAATCCATTGGGTTTATTATTCCCTTGGGTTTATAATATAAATCCCTTGGTTTTATTATTCCCTTAAGTTTATAATATCAATCATGGTCAACCATCGTCGTCAATCATAGCCAACCATGGTCAACCATGGTCGAACATCGCATTGTGACAAGGATTGTCTCAACATGAAAATCAACCATGTTTATTTTATTGTTTATAATATTTATCTTAGGGTTTATATACCTTGGGTTTATAATATTAGTCCCTTGGGTTTAATATTATTCCCTTGACTTCATAATCCCTTGCGTTTATTATTCCCTTGGGTTCATAATCTCAATCCCTTGGGTTTACTATTCCCTTAGTTTATAATATCAATCATGGTCAACTGTGGTCAACCATAGGTAACCATCATGAACTATAGCCAATCATGGTCAGCCATGGATGAATGTTGCATTGTGAAAAAAAATGTCTCTATATAAAAACCATGGAAAGTCATGGACAATCATGGTCAACCATGATTGGTCATGTTCAACCATGGTTGATCATGTTCAACCTTGTTTTATAGAATCAAACATGGTCAACCATGGTTGAACGTTAGAATTGGACAAGACTGTCTTGATATGAAAAAAACCATGGTCCATTGTTGCATTGTGACAAAGATTGGCTCGATATCAAAATCAACCATGGTGAAGCATGGTCCAACATCACATTGTTCTAAGGATTGTCTCACTATGAAAATCAAACATGGTCAGCTCTAATTATTTTAGTGTTCATAATATTTATCTTAGGGTTTATACACCTTGGGTTTATAATATTAGTCCCTTGGGTTTAATACTATTCCCTTTGGTTCATAATACCTTAGGGTTTTACTATCAATCCCTTCGGTTTATCATTCCATTGGGTTTATAATATCAATCCATTGTGACATGGATTATGTCATTATGAAAATTAACCATGGTCATTTATGTTTATTTTAATGTTTATAATATTTATCTTAGGGTTTATATACCTTGGCTTTGTAATATTGGTCCCTTGGGTTTAATATTATTCAAGCAAGGTCAAATTTCGCATTGTGAGAAATATTGTCCCAATATGGAAATCAACCATGGTCAACCATGGCCAACGTCCCGTTATAACAAATATTGTCTTGATATGAAATTCAAACATGGTCGACCATGTAAAATTCCCTTGGGTTTATTAATCCCTTGAGTTCAAAATATTAATTCTTATCGTTTATTAATTTATCTCATGTTTTATATTAGTTTGTTTGGTTTATTGATTCCTCGGGTTTATTAATCATTTGGATTTATTAATCCTTTATATTTATAATATTAATATGTTGGTTTACTATTTCCCTTTGGTTTACTATTTCCTTGGGTATATAATATTAAATGCTTGGGTTTACTTGTTCTGTAAGTTTATAATATTAATAATTCATTGGGTTTACCATTTAATCCCTTGGGTTTATTAATGCCCAATATTAAGGGTTAAACAATAGTCATAATGTTTAATATTAATCCCTTAGGTTTACAATGTTTATCCCTTTGATTTATTAATGTGTTGGGTTTATAATATTAACAATACCTAGGGTTTACTCATCCCTTGGGTTTCTAATATTCATATTCATGTGGGTTTATAAATACTTTGGGTTTAAAATATTAATTTTTAGGATTTATTAATCCCTTTTGTTTTTAATATTGATCCTTTTTGTTTTTTGATCCCTTGGGTTTCTAATATTTTTCCCTTCAGTTTACTAATTCCTTGGGTTTATATATTAAATTATTGGGGTTTTTCATATTTTAAGTTTATAATATTAATAATTCCTTTGGTTTATCATTTAATCCATTGGTTTTATTAATCCAGCGAGTTTAAAATATTAATTCCCAAGGTTTATTTTTTTTTTCTCAATTGGTCTACTCCTATATTGATACAAAATGATATTACAGAGAGGTCGAGGCCACAAAAGTTCTAGCCATGGAGTTGGCATTCTTACAAAAGACTCTTAACATGCCAAACAGAGAACCTACATAATGACTTGCATCAGGATTTGTTGTCTCGGAGAGCATGAGATTCCAGAACTTGACAATGACCTTACCAAAATTGATCCAAACTGCAACTAGAAACTGACCCATACAGTAACCAGGATAGACTTGCGCGCATCTAGTACTTGGACAAGTTCCACCATAAGCATAAACGTTAACAGACACCAGCATATAAGAAAAACACTGCCTCCTAGTAGAGACCAACAGGTAGAAATGACTGAGACCAGAATCAACGAAATTACAAGCATCTTTCTTTGCCAACTGACCAAAAATAAGACCGTAGGCACAGACAAGATCATTCATCTTCCGAGGTTGATGGCTATTCTTCAACAATTCTGCACCCAAAATGATCTGAATCTTTTGAATCAGAATGATGAGCAACAGAGCTTGAAGGGTCACCTCCTGCGGGCGCGCTGGGGCCAACATCTGCATTTATCTTCATAGTGTGCAAACCACCTAAGTCTTGGCGCTGGTTGACGTCCTGATTAACCATTCTCTGCTGCAGGGGAGCCTCAGGATTAACCTCCCTCGAGCTAACCGCTGCCTCACACATTTCGACAGAGACTGAAACAATAAAAGATGAATTTCCCAGTAAGAAAGGAATGTGAAAATGGGCAGTGTGCGTATGAGAATGATGCGAGTGAACTTCAGTTGTTGTTTTCCCCCTTCCTCTGCCTCTGCCGCCTCTGATAGCTGGGTATCTGTAGCAACATAACTCCGAAGCGTCGGAGGAAGGTTCTGAGGTGGTCGAAGATGACTGGCGGGAGCCACGACCGCGATAACCGCCCGTCTGCATCCCATTCTGGGTCGTTCCCTTGGCATTCTGCAACGAGCTGGACCGGCAAGCACAGAGGGAATGACAGGTGAGCACTTGAGGAGCAAGCACACCGTGTAAGGAGGAGACTGAGCACACTGATTCAGAGCTGACGGAAGGCGGAGGTAGGAGTTAGCGGATGAGGTGCAGCAGGGAGCTGCAACCTTGCTAAGTCTAGAAGCGCGCGGAGGAGATGCCTGATGGAAGAATAACCCAAGTGCCATTGCAAATAAAATTAACTCCGGGAGGGGCAGCATTAACACTGCCATTAATGGGTTTGTGCGAGACCATGTCGCCCACCTGCTACCGTAACATTTGGCGCTTGTGGATGGCCACGCGCCCACCCTCCACGCCGGATTCATACCTTTAAGCTAGCTATTCACCCGCATCCAGGGAATTCCCAAGGTTTATTAATCGTTTGGGTTTTTAATATTAGTTTATTGGATTTATTGATTGTTTGGGTTTATTAATCATTTGTTTTTATAGTACTAATGTCCTGGCTTTATTGAACTGTTGTATTTATAATATCAATAATCCCTTGGTTTTATAAAACCCCAATATTAAGGGTTAAATATTAGTTGAACTATTTATGATTATGTCAATATCACAATAGATTAATCTAATATGTAAATCAACCATGGCCAAACATGGTCATCGATGTTTATTTTAGGGTTTATAATCATGTTAGGGTTAGCATACCTTGGGTTTATAATTTTTATCCCTTAGGTTTATTATTCCCTTGGGTTTATACGATCAATCCCTTGGGTTTATTGATCTAATGGTTCATATTCCTAGCATTTAATATTATTCAACAATGGTCAACCATAATCAATTATGTTCAATAATGGTCTACCATGGTCCAATGTCGCATTGTGACAAGGATAGTATCAATTTGAAAATAAATTGTACTCAACCATGTTTATTTTAGGATTTTTAATATTTATCTTTGGGTTTTTATACCTTGGTTTTATAATATTAGTCCCTTGAGTTTAAGATTATTCCCTTGGGTTCATAATCCCTTGGGGTTTTAGTATTAATCCCTTGGGTTTATTATTACTTTGGGTTTATAATATCAATCCCTTGGGTTTATTATTCCCTTAGGTTTATAATATCAATCATGATCAACCATTGTGAACCATAGCCAACCATGGTAAACCATGGTTAAATGTCGCATTCTCACAACGATTGTCTCACCATGAAAATAAACCATGTTTATTTTAGTGTTTGTAATATTTATATTAGGGTTTACCAATTTTGGGTTTATAATATTAGTACATTGGGTTTAATATTATTCCCTTGGGGTTTTAGTATTAATCCTTTGGGTTTATTTTTCCCTTGAGTTCATAATCCCTTGGGGTTTTAGTATTAATCCCTTGGGTTTATTTTCCCCTTGGGTTCATAATATCAATCGCTTGGGATTATTATTAACTTGGGTTTATAATATCAATCATGTTCAACAATGGTCAACCATAACCAACCATGGTCAACCATGGTCAATCATGGTTGGATCTCGCATTATGAAAAAATTATCTCCATATAAAAATCATGGACAATCATGGTCAACCATGGTTGATCATGGTTAACCATGTTTTATAGAATCAAACATGGTCAACCATGGTCAACCGTGGTTAACCATGGTTAATCATGGTCAAACATGTTCGAACATCGCAGTGTGACAAAGATTGTCTCGATATGAAAATCAATCATGATGAACCATGGTTCAACGTCGCATTGTGACAAAAATTGTCTCGATAAGAAAATCAACCATGGTCAGCCATGGTAGAACATGACATTGTGATAAGGCTTTTCTTAATATGAAAATCAACCATTGTCAATCACGTTTATTTTAGTGTTTATAATATTTATCTTAGGGTTTATATACATTGGTTTTATAATATTAGTCCCTTTGTTTTAATATTATTCTCTCGGGTTCATAATCCATTGGGTTTATTATTCCATTGGGTTTATAATATTAATAATGGTCAACCATGGTCAATCATAGCCCACCATGTTCAACCATGGTCAAACCATATGGATATGGAAATCAACTATGGTCAACATGGTTCAATGTTGCTTTTTGACAAGGATTTTCTCGATATGAAAATAAATCATGATAAACCATGGTCCAATGTTGCATTGTGAAAAGGATTGTCTCTATATGGAAATAAACCATGGTCCACCATGGTCAACCATGTTTATTTTAGTGTTTATAATATTCATGTTAGGGCTTATATACCTTGGGTTTATAATTTTTATCCCTTAAGGTTTATTAGTCCATTGGGTTTATAATATCAATAAATTGGGTTTATTAATCGAAGAGTTCATATTCTTAGAGTTTAATATTATTTAACAATGGGAAACCATAATCAACCATGTTCAACCATGGTCAACCATGGTCCAATGTCACATTGTGACAATGATTTTCTCGATATGAAAATCAACCATGCTAAACCATGTTTATATTAGTATTTTTAATATTTTTCTTTGGGATTTTATACCTTGGGTTTATAATATTGGTCCCCTAGGTTTAATATTATATTATTCCCTTGGGCTCATAATCCCTTGGGGTTTTAGTATTAATCCCTTGGGGTTTCAATATTAATCCCTTGGGTTTATAATATCAATCCATTGGGATTATTATTCCCTTGGGTTTATAATATCAATCATCGTCAACCATTGTCAACCATGTTCAATCATGGGGTTTTAGTATTAATCCCTTGGGTTTATTTTTCCCTTGGGTTCTTTAATATTAATCCCTTAGGTTTATTATTAACTTGGGTTTATAATATCAACCATGGTCAACCATAACCAACCATGGTCAACAATAATCCACCATGGTCAACCATGGTCAATCATGGCCGGATGTCGCATTGTGACAAAAATCACCTCCATATAACAATCATGGACAATCATGGCCAACCATAGTTGATCATGGTCATCCATAGTCAATCGTGGTCAACCACGATCAAATCTCAGATTGTGACGAAGATTGTCTTGATATGAAAATAAACAATGATCAACCATGGTCCAATGTTGCATTGTGACAAAGATTGTCTTGATATGAAAATCAACCATGGTCCACCATGGTCCAACATGGCATTGTGATACGAGTTGTCTCAATATGAAAATGAGCCATTGTCAACCATGTTTATTTTAGTGTCATATTGTTTATCTTCGAGTTAATATACATTGGGTTTATAATACTAGTCACTTGGGTTTAATATTATTCCATGAGGCTCATAATCCCTTGGGGTTTTAGTATTAATCCCTTGGGTTTATTATTCCCTTGGGTTTAAAATATCAATCCCTTGGGTTTATAATATTAATAATGGTCAAGCATGGTCAATCATAGCTAACCATGGTCAACCATGGTCAAAACATATTGATATGAAAATCAACCATGGTCCAAAATCGTGTTCTGACAAAGATTGTCTCAATATGAAAGTCAATCATGGTCAACCATGGTTAACCATGGTCCAACATTGCATTGTGATAAGGATTGTATCTATATGGAAATCAACCAGGGTCTCTATAAATTTTCACATTCTACATTAGCAAAAATTAAAAGGGTTGTCAACATTCTTGAGAATAACCTCTCTAGAAACTAGATGGTAAGGAAAACCTTATATTATATGTGTGTTCTAGTTTTCATTGGCGAGAAACTAGTTTCTTGAAAAATTGATCATTTCTCATAGCTATCTAAAGTGACGTGGGCATGTTATAGAAAATTTAAAGAGATTAGTGCTTAAAGTGAAGTTTGGACTTTTCCTAATAAAAGTTGAAAAAAGGGTTTATGCTATTTGAAAAAGGAGGTTAGTGATATTTCTTAGAAAGATATTTTTTTTATTCTTTTTAAAATTGAATCAGAATCAAGGAAATTTTATTGGAGAATGAGTTGGGAGAGATGTATTTTTTAATAAAAAGGTATTTTTTATTAAAAAAAATTAAGGTAGTTTTATTGAAAAGTGAGATTAGATTTTTGTAAAAGTAGGTTTATCTGTAAATATTTTGGTGTTTTGTTAAGTATCATAGTGTTTTTTGGGTGAAGATTGTGTTTGACGGGGGCGAATATTAAAAATCATATTTTTTTTGGGTGATATGGAAGATAGCCTCATGCAATGAGGAAAGCAGCTATAAGACAGAGGAAAGGCAACAGTCATGGGTCGCAAAGCGGGACTGAAGAAGACTAAGAAAAAGGATCAGAAAGAAGAGGCAATTATCGTTGTCATGTTTATAGAGGTTCAGGCCACAGTCGAGGAACTGAGAAGACAAAGAAGAAATCAATGTTGATTGGTGTAACGTGGGTCTGTTAACACCTCCTATGTTTATTGATTCCATAGATTTGAGTTTCATTGAACAAGTAATGGATGAAATAGTTATGTGGAGGGTAGAAAAAGCTACAACTCCTAAGGAAGCATGAAAGATCTTGGAAGAAGAATTTTATACAACGAGGACTAACATGCAACAACAAGACGTGTCACAGTTTGTTGAGTCGGCCATAGATCTAAGAGTAGATGAGCAAGAATGTTAGAGGACAATGAATCTTGGACAACCTCACTCAAAAATGGATGGTGATTGTCAAGGCCATAAAAAATAAACCCATTATGCAAGCATGCATATGAATGAAGAAGATGCAACAAAGATTGCAAATGGAGAAGTTGAAGCCTCTGAGTGTGAAGCAGAGCAAGAGCATATAAGTGCTTAAGGAATCCACTGTAACGTGGATGGAGCAGATTATGGTGAATCCCACTGTGACGAAAAACATGTAGATGATGACAACAAAGTGAGATGTGCATTGGTGAATCCAACCGCATCTGATGGATTTGATGAAGTTGAAATTATAAATGAGCACATACATGCTCAGATAACCCACCATAGGGTGGATGAACATTATGTTGATGCTATGTGTGGTTTTCTTTTTGAAACATGGATTGATTATGGAAATATGGTAAGGGCCATGTTTGGTAAAGAATTGAAGGTTGAAGTTGGCACTGTAGTAGCTAGTTATGAAGCAGTTGGAATTGCTCATGAAGTAGTGTGTGAACAAGCAACAACTGAGTTTGGCATAGATAAAGCTATCAATAGAGCATCAAATGGTTTGGTGGATCCAACAATTAGAATTGTTGATGTTAAATTTGATGAAGAACCATTAACTAGCGATGTGTGGTTGCACGTGATGCAACAGAAAGAACATATTGATATGTTGTTATTGGTGAGAGAGTCCCACTTGTGTTTGGAAGCGAAGTGGAAGACAACATGTTTGTAATAGTAGTGGTTTGTGATGAAGTAGAGAAGGCAAGGAAGGAAGAGGTAAAGTAGGAAGCTCTAACTTAAGACCCTAAGTAAGAAACTTTCACTAAAGATCATAATGAAGATGTTTTTAAATTTCATTTTGAGTGTGCAAAGTACATAAAAGAAGCAACAGTACCTCATGATGAGAAGAAGGATATGGAAGTTTCTGAAAATAAGGAAGAATGTATTAAAACAAATTTTCAACAATGGAGTCAAGAAGATATAAGATTATGCTATCAATAAATATGGCAAAAAAGAAAGACATGTATATGAAGTGCAAGTAGAGAAAATAAGACTATTTGAAGATGCAATGTTGTGGAAGTAGTCCATGGTGGAACGAATATCTGAAGAGGAAGATGTGGAAGACAAGATAAGATTGTGTTTCAGAAAAAGTTCAAGAAAAGTCAAAGAAAATGTGCAACAATAGCAAGTAAAGAAATATGGAGACTACAACAGTAAACACAACCAAGAATGAAGCAGTTTCAAGGATATAGAATTTGGAATCAGAGAAAAGGAAAAAGAAAATTGTAAAAATCTTGAGTCATTGTAAGCCTAGCTGAGACATAGACTAATAGGCATGTTTGACTAATAATTGAGTCAATTTCTACTGTAAACCTAGCAGACATGTTGATTCATACATTTGCAATTAAGAGGAAGTGTTAGAAATTGTAATTAGTCTCACATGCAAGAGTTGGCTAAATTTGGAGGGTTAGTTAATTGAGTCAAGTCGTGTGAGTTTGAGTCAAGTTATAATTTGGGAAAAGTCAAATTTAGAGTGTGTGTGCATGTGAAGTTATTTTGGGCGAGTCACTAGACAAAAAATGTTTAAATACCCCTCACTTAGTTCATTGTAATAATTAAGTTTTCTGTGATCAATAGAAGAGCAACAACTCATGTTATTTTTTGTGTTTATCCTTTCTGTCCTTCCAACGGTATCATGTAAAACATTCTTCTTTTTTCCCTGAAATGTTTTAGCTTCACCTCTGCATCTTTTTAGTTTGGAAATTTCCTTTCCTAACTCATGTTAACTCATGTTCCAAAAATGTTGCTTGCCTTTCCGACCTGTGCATCAAAATTAGTTTCATTTTCTAGTTGTGCAGATGTGCATGCGAACTAGTGGTTGTGAGTTTGTGACTACCTCTAAGGTAATATTTGAGGTGGATTTAAGCGACAGAGGAGAGCAAGTTCATCATTCAATAGATGTAGCCAAGACTAGATCAGAGCCAAGAGGATCCTCAATTAGCTTCATGCCTCCAGCTAGTTAGCTTCAGTGCCATCATCCATTTCTTGTGAATAGAGATCTCAGGTACAATACTTCATGCACAGGTATTCAACCTTTACATTGTACAATTTCTTTACTTTAAACGTATTGTCATTGTAAGTGGTTTCTGCAAATTTTCAATTCCTCGCTCATAGACATCAGTGGTCTCCATAAATTTTCAATCATTGAATCACATAAATGAATTTTTCGATCAATATTAACATATATAGTTACTTTTCTATTAATGGTCTAGAAAAATAATTAAATTCTGTATGCACATCCTTGCCTCTATCTTATCAATCCTCAAGGCATTCTTCGTACTTTCCCATTTCCAAATGACAATGATTATGTTTTAATGAGTAGGAGTCTTGCACCTAGAAAATGTGAAACAAGATGCTTGTCTTCAAAACTATGGTAAGATTTGTAATATATTTTCTTGAACATTCCTAAAATTGAGAATTTTATCATAGATTACCGAAGCTATAGGTAGGGTAAATGGATTTCCCAAAACTAAATTTCTGTAACAAAATAACGAATCAAAACATATCATAGGGATAAGGTTAAGCATACATCGAGAACCATGGCTAAAAATGACTATTAGGCATGATTATCAAACTTGCAATAGATGAAATTCTTCACTACATTAACATTGTGCTTAATTACAAGGAAAACTAATAGACTACAAAAGCATTCCAGAAAGATAACGATATTACTCAATTCCTATCCTTACCAATCAACTTGAATCTACGAGATTTGATTGAGTTAGAGATATTGGACATGTAATAACAACAAACATTCAAATCTTGATACAATGACCAAAATATACCTAGGTCATTAGCTTATTACCTTATAGAAATTGAACTGTTAATTGTTTATTTTGATCATTCATTCTTTTTACCTTTTACCCTAGTTTATTTTATTCATGTTCGTTGGGGTTTTATCCTTTTCTCTAGTCATTTCTGTATAAGGTTGATTATCAAAAGAGATCCTTTATCACCAATAAGTTTCGTGGAGACAACGTGCAACAAGTATAGAGAAGGAACTTCACTAGTCTACCAATCTAATCGATTTACATGAGTGGGAACAATGTAGAGTTGTTGCGGGCTTGCCTCAATGCTTCACTCTCTAAATTCTAAAGCAAGGTATTTTGAAAGTTATAAACGAATTTGTGGCTCATTTTTATGCCTTCGAAATGATCTTGGCAATTTTTATTGTATAGTTTCATATTTCTTTAATTTATCCCAAAATAGATGATATGAACACGTATCAATTCATATTATTTATTTCAAAGAGTTTATAATGAGGTTCATCAAATGATTTGCCATTTTTTTCTTATTGGAATGCTTGGACATGGCTTTCTCACTTCTTGTTTTTGGCTAGCTTAGATTCTATTGTTGCTTAGATTCTATTTGTTGATAGATGAGATTCCTCAAGTGGCAACCCCCATATTTTAGGAAGGAACTCTGATAAAGACTTTATATTAATTAGATTGCATCTATCTCTTTCATTCCCTATATCCAAAGCCAACAAATGCA
Organism: Pinus tabuliformis; assembly: GCA_031772625.1. Taxonomy (NCBI): domain Eukaryota; kingdom Viridiplantae; phylum Streptophyta; class Pinopsida; order Pinales; family Pinaceae; genus Pinus; species Pinus tabuliformis. Next base: position 918,651,482 of record CM062820.1, read on the forward strand.
TGAACAAGACATATAGTTGTGGGGTAGATTCCACACACTATAAACAAATATGTAAATGGTAATTGGCACTCTACTAATTTCAGAGCACCATCCACTCTTTTCATGCCTCCTTTCACAATTTAGTCCCTCCTTGGTTTACTTGTTTTTAAAAATAATTAGCATATATACTATTAGTCTTCCAAAGCACATAGATATTACATGGATAATAATCTAATCACAATCGCTTTTTTCTTAAAATTTGATCACTATTTAGGAATATCTCTTTACAATTTCACATGTGGAAACATTGGATGTTTATGATTAATGCTTTGTTTTATATTTTTCACCTTTAATCTTTTTTTTCTCTATCCTTGTATATTATACATGAAACCTCCGATCTCAACTTCCCATATTGCTTTCATTTCTCATTTCATTTCTTGCTTTTTGTTTTGGGTAACGCAGTTCACATTCCTCTCTCAACCCAGGATACCAGTACACTGCCACCCTGGTACATCTTCAAGTGGTCCATTCCATAGCTTGATGACTCCATGCACCAGTTGGACTACATGTATGCCTAAGCAAGCTAGGGCCTTACAGCTGTGCGTGCTCCCAAGAATCATGTATGGAAAATACCTGCATTGAACAAAAAATCCTCAAGGAATTACACATCACACATGGGATACTTCACTCTACACCACTCCCTTTTGTTCATATCCATTATTTTCTCACATCCTGTTCATGGTGCTGGAAATCCATCAACCAAGGGGATCTCCCTGATATGAAGTCCTAATAAGACCTCACAACATTTGGTGTAGGAGTCCCATCTGGTATAAGGGCCCGGTTTCCAAATCCTTAAATATTTTACTTGGCTCTAGCTGTGAGTACAGGGGAGTGATGCAATGGTGTCTTCGAAAAGCAAGGTAGGTGTGCCTCGTGAGTGTGAAATTACAATTGTGTCAAGGCTCTTCTACTACAAAGGGAAGAGAAAAATGACCCTCTAAGTCAGAGGTAATAGTACCACCCAAGAAGAGACAGACATGAACCTGGGGAAAATTTTAAGGATACAAATTTATTTTAAAGTTTGGAAACCTTGGCGAATATTACTAGTCTCTAACATGAAAATTAGCATATGTTTGAACATACTTTTCTAAAAATATTCAAATTTATAATGATTTAATATAGTGTTTGTAAAATTTTGGCAATTTTTAAGGTAAAATAATTTTATACTATAAAATTTGGGGGAATCATTTTTAGAAAAAAATGGAAATTGGCAAATCTTTTTTTTGGAAAAGACATGGAAAATTAGCGCACTTGTGAATATTAGCCCCTAAAATTTTCCTCGGAACCAAAGGGCTTCATCTAACATCTAGTGGAATAGTCCACAAGGATGGGACAACAATAATAACCATTACAACACATTCTCAATAAGATAAGAACTAAAATAACTGAAACAGTTTAACTATCTTAGTACATGTGAAAGTAAACATGAAATACAAACGTCCACATAATAGTCTTACAAAAATTCATAGTCCATGCATGAAGAAGGTTCTGACCTTAAAAGGCTTATGCTATTAAGAAAAAGTTCCAAGACACATGTTTACAATATACATCACTAGCCCCAATAGTGGGATATTGGAGCCACTCCTTGCTCTTCAAAGAACTAGCTAATCTATCTTTAATGCCTTGCGGGAGGAGCCAAGGTGAAAATTCCTTTTCTCATACAATGAGGGAGTATATATAACTAAGGGGTGATGCTTTGCCTCCTTGTGACTCTTTAAAAACCATGATGACTGTTTGACTTTCTATGATTTTTTAGCCTACATGACTCCATATTAAATATGTGTCCTTTGGACTCCCACATTACAATGAATACAATATACATGGTCCATAATGATGATGTAGCATATGAAAACTAATGACAAGTGATGACATAGAATTATTGATATGGGTTTCTTGGTGATGTCGCAATGTCAAGTCAGTGTTGTTGTTGTGAACGATATTTTCTTAAGAATATTCTTCTCTTCCATTTCCTAACGCCTTGGTGATAGGAATCATCAATGATCTCAAGTCTTGGGTTGTGGTCACGAGTTGGTGTTATTTTTCCTTGATATATGAATTTTATGCTATAAGAATTTCCTTTGCATGTCTTCCTCCTTCATCTCCTTCTACATCATCCCGCGAGATTCCTGTATTTGCAATTCACTCATGATGAGGTGACATCAGCCTGAAAACCTCCTAGCCTAAGATCGCGCATATTGGTCCAAGGACTGAGCCAGAGCTAAGTTACAATTTAGGAAGGGAGGCTCAGGGAATGTGAATTTCACAATCCCACTAGCGAGGGCTAAGTCTTGAGGTCTGGAACTACAAAATGTGCAGTTTAGGTTGGGTTGAGAGGTTTCCTTCTACCCAGTTTTGTACATGAGTGAGTCTGGATGCAGGAGGGGCCACTATGGAATATTTCTGTGTAGTTCTCGAGAGGAAGGCTAGCTAAAATTTTCACATTTTTTGGAGACAGTGGGTCAAGATTAGGGGAGGGCCACTGAAGGCTGCTTCTGTGTAGTTCTGGAAATGAAGGGAGGTTGATCTCTGCACAATTGTATTATATAGTGGGCAATATTGAGGGTGTGACAACTATAAGAAGCCTCTGCACAGTTCTGAGACTGAAGGGAGACTGGTCCCCTGTGAGATTATGTAGTTCAGTAGAACAGGGAGGATGCTTGATGCTTGTGCTTGCATAATGTGAAATTTAGATCAACTTATCTAAGAAGATTGCACAATTATGGATGGTAAGGCTAGGTCTTGGGCTTAGGAATTCTGTAATGCAAGAGTCCTATGGGATAGGAACTACGGATTTCATAGATCCAAGGGTCAACATCATAACTTTCTTACTGGAACTGTACAATGTGTAGTCCAGGCAGGTTGGGTGAAGCCAAGTTGAAGGGTTGGGGGGCTTCTTCAGAAAAGGCTAAGTGTTGGACTAGTGAGACTGACAGGTGAAGTGATGAAGCTTCGATTGTGTCATAACACTTAGAATACTTGACAACTCAACAGCATTTATCCCCCATGACACATGAACAACACTTTCTCTTGTGTGTGACCGCTTCATGTCTGGCTACGATGAGTGTGACACCTAAGATAGACTTTATTGCAACCATGGTGACACTTGAGCGACAGTGCTCAAAACTCTGTGAATGAGCTTGAGAGGTGTTTTATAGTTAGGAAAACTTATAAACACAAATATGAGCCCTTGAAACCACCAGAATGAGCTTATGCATAAATTGCGACAACCAGCATGCGAAAAGACGACATCTTTCCTATCTTGTGAAAGGGGGCAAAAAACATAGAGAAAATACATGAAATGACTTTCATTGTTTGCAACCGTAAATTTCATTGAAGACATAATTATATGATAGTGATAGGATGCCCTTCATACTACACTAAGAGGTGCATTTCAACTCCATGAAAGATGTGCTTTGTTCTTTGTACCTACCCTCAAAATGGTTGTGAATGAGATGGACTATTGATGTGGTCCTGATATATGATCTTCTATCATAGCATAGGATTCCTTGGTCTTCTTATCTGATGATTATATTTTCCTCTTAGCTCTGTAAGTGTCATCTAGCATGTTCTCCTTCTTCATCTTCTTCTTCATCATCTTGCCATAGCATGGTAGAATTTAGGTATCTCCAATCCACTCATAACAAGATGACATGAGTGTGATAAACCCCTCATGTAATATGTTGCATGATAATCCATTGACTAAGACAAAATTGGTAATAGGTCAAGTGGGAAGGCTTAGTGACTGGGATGGACTGAGAGATGACATTGTGTAGTGTCCAATGAGGGAAAAGTTTATGTAGTGCCCACTAAGAGAAAATTTTACGTAGTTCATGTAGGTAGTGGAGGATGTGGGATGGGGTTTTCAGAGGACAAACTGCATAGTTTTAGGATGCAAAGGGGACTGGGAAACTGAGACTATAAAATTCGTAGCTCAGGGAGGCTTGAACGACAAAATTGTACAGTTTCTAGAGGCAATGAAGTCCAACTGAGGGAAAGGACACTGGGAGAAGAATTTGTGGAGTTTTGGCTACCAAGGGAGGTTGGGCTTATGCACATTGAGGTTGTGAAATGCTCAGTTCTAGCAGGAAGAGCCTGAGCATTGCATAGTGCCAAGGAACACTTTTTTTTCTTGACGGTTGAAACTACAAAGTGCATAGTTTAGGAAGGCTCGATGAGGCTAGGTTGCTAGGAATCCTAAGGAAATTGGCTAAATGTGGGTTCAATGAAACTAATGTGAGCAGTGATAGAACTTATCTGTGACCACACACTTGGACACTTGGTGACACCAAGTAGATCATCCAGAAATTGTGAGAACATACTTCCCTTAATGCAACAACCTTCATCACAACTTACGACAAGTGTCACACCGAAGATAGACTTTGTGAGGATAATTACAACACTTGTGTAATAGTGCATGAAACTTTGGAAATAAGTGTGAAATGTGTCTATATTATGAGAATAACTCATTTTGCTAATATTGCCCCTTCAAGCAAACCAGAACTCCCCTTTTCATGATAAGCAATAATTCCCATGCCCGAAGATGACACTTGCTATATAAAGATAAAAGTGTGGAGGACACTTGAGATCCAAGAAGGGATATTGAAATCATCAACTAACCAATAACTGACTACGAAATGACCGATCATAGGATCCACAGTATGCTCCAAAATTTGAGTGTAGGGAAAAATTTTGGAGGGCGTTTCGGTGGCTACGACACATCTATACTACCACTCTCTATGCTTCTATATATTGCATGATGCATAAGTGACTTAGATTTTAAACACCATTTATACTTCACTTCTCCATGCAATAAATCCAACTCTTCTTCATCACCTTCAACATTTCTTAATTGGCAACCACTTTCTGCTTTGTAAACTTAAGTGTGTTGTGCCGAGTCTCATAAGATTACACAGCCAGTTTAGAAAAACTAACCTATATCACTTTCCTTTCCTTTCCTTTGTCACTATCACAACATCCTTTACCACACATGAACACTTTCTTTTGTCATGGTCACAACAACCTTTACCACACATGCACAATGTCTTCACGGTCTCTAGCTTCCTATCTAAAATGGATCATTTAATCGTATCCACTTGTTGTGGCTACTCATACGAGTGGTATTGGGCCATTTCCTTAACAAAACCATCTTCTCATACCACCACTACCTCTTGGTGATTAGAGAAACTCCTTTGGATTTAAGCTCTTGCACAGTTCACTGAAAGTATATGGTAGAGATATTTCCATTTTTATCGTGATATATTTCACGAAATTCCTTGATAAATGTTTTCCTCGTATCTTGTTCTCCATTTTTTACTGTCATCATGTATGCAGACTCATCAAAGTCTATTTTTCCACTCCCATCTTTATCAAAGTCCGCAATCATCTCCCTTATTTGTCCATTTGTCATCTCAAATATGAGATCCCTCATTACACTCCAATCTTCCTTTATTGATGATGCTATTGATGCCATTTTCTAGTGAACTCTCATGGATTTTATCTACCTATCCTCGACATGATCAACGAGAGAATCCAACAATTTTTTTTGCTAAAGCAAATCTTGGAATCTGTCATTCACGCAACAATCTCATTTGACTCTTCTGCTGCCAATTTTTATTATTTTATTCAACTTCACTCTGTGCATTTTCCCTTGGCTCTATGCCACGACTGCTACAACCACATGAGCTGCTTCATGAGTCCCTGTCTCTTCCACCAATGATTTTTGTTTTTTTTTAATTTTATCAAGTTTTTCGAGCTTCATTTGCTTGTTCCATTTTTAACTCCGTTGCAAAACTCCACTGTATTGTCACAGAGTCGCAACTTCTTCTCCACTTTGGGAGCGATCTTCTTCTCAAAAAGGGGCTTCTATGTGGAAGGCTTCTTCATGATTCTTAACAGGTTTTACTTTTGGCACGACCATCTCCTGAATGACACGACACGCGACTTGATAGGTCATGCATTTTGGTTTCTCTTTCACTATGAGTAGGTTTGGAATTTGGATTATTTTACTTATCATATATTTTTTTTTTTGAGTTTCTAGTCTTTATGCCCTTCAAGAAACATTATGTTTAAAAATTTTCCCTTTAGGAATGATGTTCTCATAATAAATTGACCCTTCACCAATAAAATGTTGATTAAAAAATTATCCTTCAATAATATAATTATGTTAAAAATATTCACATATTTATCACAAGGGAAAAAAAAAAAAAGCATAACACCCAAATGACTTACTAAATCTTGAATATTGATTTGAAATTGAATAAAACACTCACAATAAAATATTTGGAACCTGGAATCAAATGTCATTAACCAACAAATACATTATCTCTCTTACAACATACCAATGGTTTCTCATACAAGAATAAATCTACAACATACAAATGGGTTCCCATACAAGAATACATCTACAACATACAAATGGGTTGTCAAGACAAACCAGGACTATAAGTTAATAGTTGATTAATAAACCCTTTTCCCCTAACATTTGAAAGCTTTGTATAAAAATTTTACCCATTTGCATCTTTAAACATATCAGAACCTTAACTTAAATAGCGACATAATTACAATACATAATGAATAAAATAAAATAAAAAATCCACATAAGAAGATAAAAACATGGAGTTCATTCATCTTTTTCTTTAGTGTGTAATTTAATTGACTAATGTTATTTCTCTCTATATGGCATCATTATCATTATTTAGTATCGATCAACCACATTGTTTTTTAAGCTAAAATAAGGATACAACATTTTAAAATTATAAGAGTAATTCAAAAAATAAATTTAAATATGATATAATAGATTAGATTTAATAAACATAGTCTAAATGTTATTGGGTATGATATTTTTCTAAATATATGTTCTAATTAATTTTTTTCAAAATATAGTTAAATTTTACTACAGTTACAAAAATAAAATTTATAAAATTTAAATACTCCAAAAAAAATTCATGACATTAAATTCATTTCGTATTACAAAATATAATTTTAATAATAAAAAAAAAAAAATTACCAAAAAAATCTATTATTAGATTTCAATAGGAAAAAAAAAACCAAAAACACACAATATAAAACATTTAAAATTTATAAATTTAAGTCAAGGTTTCATAACTCTACCATTAATTATTTCTCTAACTCCAATAGCTAAGCTCTTAAAATAAATTGAGTTTATATGTTAGATCACTATAAATTAAAGAATACATTTTTTCCATCCAAGAAAATCACTTATGACTCCTAATTACTACTCGTAAACTACTAAGCATAAGTTACTTTTATTACGTAGTTGATATTATTAATATTATATGTAATGAGTCGTACTCTCATTGTTGATTAAAGCCCTAAATCTAAGTGTTAGCACTTCGTAATTCCTCCAGGTTGAGGAGAGGAACGCAAAGGTAACCACAAACCAATATTTAGGGATAGAGACTAGCTCTTCCAAACTCATAGAGGGCTCTCTCTTATGAAATTTTCTGGATTTTAGGCTAGGTCTATATATTAAAGAGGAATAGGTTTAATAGTTTCAATGCAGGGAAGAGGTAAAATCCATTGGGCATGGAGCCATATTGAGCGAATGATTTTTAGTGATATGATGGAAAATGAGGAATCCTTAGATAGGGGCAAGGTAGGCAATTATTATTGTGTCTTTGTCAAAATTTATTGTAGATAAGTGAGTAGAGGAATAGTGGAATTGATAACATCTAAAACATTTAACTGAGGATGAATTTTAGATATTACAATGAAAGAAAAAAAACTATGTTTAGTTAACCATAAGAGAGGACTTAAAAGTGAATTCTAAAATAAATTTTGCTTAAATAAATATTAAAGACATCGCATTTAAGCATGAAAATAAAATAATATAATGAAATAAAAATAGGATATAAACATCATCATAAGAGACTGACACATAAATCCCTAAAAAAATAGACCTCAACCTTCATCATTCACTGAAACTTTATTATGAAAATGTATAATGCCCAATGTATTCTTTATCAAGCCCTGGCCAAACAACCCTTTGCACACTAAAATTCTTGAAATATATACAATTATGTCATCCTTGGACTAAGAAAGTTGAAATCCATCCTTTTCCGAAATATAGGAAGAGGTTACAATGCTTTAGGAATAAAAGATTTGGAAAATCTACCCATATCCTACTATCTAGGTTTTGGTTTTTGGCTAACCAAAAATATGCTAATTCAAGAGAAAATCTAGGGATTTGGTAGAAAAATATTGAAACTTCATCCTCCAATTTAATTTGGATTCAATTATGCCAAGTTGGAGGTCCACCAAGTCGCATTTCAAAAAAATTTAGAATTTTGTGACCAAAATATGGGTTGGTGAATTTGTGAAAAATGAGTCTCAAAGTGATACCTGTAATTCCTAAACTGTAACACCTATGTAAACCCCTAAAGAGGTTTTTTTATATGAGCTTTTTCTTGAACTAAACTTATCTCATTTTCTGAAAATTGTTCACCATATTCTCATAATCACGCCCACAAATAATAATAAAATAGGAAATGGAAAAATTTAAAAAAATAGTCTCTAAATATTCATTTGAATATTCCAATATATGAAACCTGCTACAAAACTAAAGGAGGTTTCTGTTATGTATCTTGTTCTTGATTTTTTTTTCTAATATTCATCTTCATTTTGTTAGAAACCGATTTCGATGTTAACCTCTAAAACAGTCATAAACGCAGCAAATCCCCTACAGCTAAAAAGTGGCAAGCTCATGTTTTGCATACTTACGAAAATCTCCCATACTTATGAATGTGTCAAATAGGTGGCATAAAACCCACGAGACATTGAATACCTATTAGAAATTTTTTTTTCCAAATTTCAAACCTTGCTTCCTGAAAATCACCACCTATAGCAAAAACGCAACAAAAAATGCAACGAATTTCATTTGCATGATTTTGACCAAGTGTTGAAATTTCTAACTGAGAAAAATAGTAAGTGGATGATGTTTACAACCTCCTAAACCACCCTTGAAACTCCACTTACGAAAAGGAGCGAAAATCATTGATTTGCTTCATCTCTTATGTTATTTGACAGTAGCACTACAGAAAAGCATAGCAGTGAAGGAATAGATGTGAAACTGGATAGATGAATGACATCTGGAATGTTTTGAGATCAATTTTGAGGTATGAAACACAAAATGAACAAGAAAAACAAATTTCTATAACTTGGATGTCCTCAAGGTGCAAGAAACCATAACAACTGTGAAAGCGCAACCAAAAAGCGCAGCGGTAGCAAGAAACCCTGCAATGTTTTACACCTCTGTATTTGCAAATGATGTCACAACAATTGGCATAGCTAAAAAAGGACAAAATTAAATGAACAAGCTTGCAATTTTTTACTATAACATAAGACTCTAACACTACGTACCGTCGAGCTAAAAATGCATGCAAAATTTCAACTTGTCTTTTACACATCTTCTCAAGGGTGGAGTTATACTCATTTCCTTTCATTATTTGAAATTTATTCCTGACATAAATACCTCTCAATCTTCATTACATAATTTGAGTAGAATTCCATGGCCCTCTCAATCTTCATTACATAATTTGAGTAGAATTCCATGGCTTTTGAATGGAAATTAATTTAAATTAATTCATCAACCTCCTTTTGTAGTAGTAGTTGTTTACAGAGGCCATAATTTTTCTAGGGACGTCTTTTTTTTGGTAATCCCACATTTTTTTTTTCAAAAAATATGACCACAGTATTTTAAATGTTTCTTAATCATGGAAATGGATTCAACACTATCTTAAAACTTGACAGTTGTAACCCAAATTTCCAAAAAATTCTGCCATATTTTTACCAAAATCATCTGAGAATTTACACTATTATCCAGACAAAATTATGACCTCAATACACTGCTCTTCTTTTAGCGTGGCTCAAAGACTGTGCTTTAAGAGTAGGCAATATGGGTTTTTATCCTGACTCCTTAGAATTTTTTAACCTATACATACCACCTACCTAACATCACTTCTATGCATGAGTATTAGATTTGATTCTGAATGGCATTACAAATCTTTCATTAGATCCCTCTTCCACATTATTGTAAAATTAAACTACTTTAGGGTTTTTTTTTCTGATGTGGAGTTCTCTTCTGGGACTATATTGAAAATATCTTAAGAAACCAATGCTCTCATATAAAGGATTCAATTTAATTTATATTGTAAAGTAAAATTTGTGGCATACTAAAAGTGAGTTTTATAATTGATTTCCGTTTGTAAATATTTCCACGGACGGTCATTAGAATAAATATATTCTCATAATTTTACAAACAAACATGGGAATTATGGTCAAATTTAACGATAAAGGATATTGAAGAGAGGGCGGAGAGAATTTAAAAATGGGGTGAAAAAACAGAATTGAGACAGACTCGCCATCTGAGGTTTCACCATTTGTTGCTTCTTCAGTGGAATGTTGAAACCCTTTGTGTCGATGACTTATATAATTATATGCATGTTATTAACTTCTGAAAAAAAAACCATTAAATACAATAAAATTGTAAATAAAATATGTATTTAAGAAAGGAAAATGAAAGAAACAAACATTTAATTGGAAGAAAAACTTGGACACCAGAGTAACTTAAACTTGTCGGATTTGATTGTATAGTACCACTTGTATTAGAAAAAAATTCTGATTGTTTCCTGCTGTCCCGAAATACTCTTACGAACAGTGAACTTCATCTGCACAATATTCACGTGGTGAATAAATAAGGACAAAAATCTATAGCATTCAACTTTCTACTAGTTGATAAGGTAGTGTGTGGCAATGCGTCAGTGCATAAGTCGCTACTTAATGGGTGAAATGAGAATTAGCAAAACTCACTCTGGTTGTTTTGTTGTCGTTTTTCTATGTCAAAAGACTATTTCTACTAAAAACAATCATTATTTGTTTAGCATGTTAGTGAACTAGGATGTCCAAGGTTTCCTTTTAAGGTAATGTGTTATAGATAATATCTACTAGTGTTTTGTCTATAGCATATTACTCAACTAATTTTGTTTTTCATGTAGCATTTTCATTTGGGAATGAGAAGCGTTCCTAGGACGTAGAAGTACCTTCGCATGGAGGACAAATATTTTCCTATTAGGACCATCGGCTTTCCATGCATTATTACCGAACTTGCCTTTTTTTTGTTATTCCTAAACTTCCCTGAATTCGTCCAAGGAAACACTACACGCTATCAATGATCCCATAACTTCTATTTGAATTTCTCCATGAATTTTTCCTTGGTAAGAAGGTCATTTGTTTCTAATAAGATTTTTCTTTGAAATGGATTTTTTCACATAGATCTAAAATAACATAGATTTAAAGCGTTCTAGCACTATTGAGGGATGCCCAACATTTTAGATGACTGATTTCTTGATTGAAAGGGACTAAGTTTGAGCTTGAAAGCCCTATTGCCAACCCTATTTATAGCTAACTACATACTTGACATTAACAGATGCTAAACTTCCTATTTCTAATAATGAAACAATTAGTGGAGTTGTTTATTCATGCACCTTTTTTCATCATGTCTAACTCTATCGAAATAGTCACATTTGGTCCTCTTATGATTTTTTTTGTTTTTTGTTGGCACAACAATTTATAATCTGGACCTGAGATGAGAGAAAATGATTTGGTTCTTGTGAAAGTGGAAATTAACAGTCACTAGCAAGAATCTTGGCAATAACTAACTTCAGATCATTAACGAAAGTGATATTGTTTTGATAACATAAATTTATATTTTTACTGTACCACTCTTCCCTTGCCCCTACATACAATGCTTAGGGAAAAACTTGTTGCTCAACAACTGCCCTTGTTAAATGATGGACAAACCATAGTTATACAAGAACAATAATAAAAATATCATATCATATACTGAGGAAACAATCTATCTTCACCTATACAAAAAGTTATAATCATGGACCCTTTTCATCTTGTTTATGTTGATTTTGATAAAACAATATAATAAAATGAAAGAATACACATGATTTCACATATTTGTTTTATTTAATAATATAATTATATTTATGAATCTTATTTCTCAAATTAATATATATTATTTTATCAATTCAATTTTTAAATTAAATTAAATTAAATTTTTAATATCAAGTTTAATATTTTTAAAAATGATTTTTTATAACTCAATTTTACATTATAATAACTAATACTATTGTTGACAATGCTAGAAATCCGTCAACCCCCAATGAGACCTCACACCATTCGGAGTAGGATCCCCATACGGAATATCGGCTCAGTTGCCACCTTCATTATCGACATGCCTTGGTTCTAACTGTCAACAAGAGAGAGGATTGCAAATGCTCCTTCAAAAAGGAAGGGCAGTGTGCCTAGTGAGTGTTTGATTGTATGTGTCAAATTTATTTCACTATCAAGGGGAGGAAACGTGAGCCTCTAAGAGAGAGGTAGTAGTACCACCCTAGTAGATACACACATGAACAACAAGGGTCTGTACAACATCAAGTGGAATAGTAGACAAATATGTGACGGTCATTGAAACCAATATAACAAGGAAGATTTGTCTAATATCCAACGGAATAGTCCACAAGCATGTGATAGTGTTAACATAAATTACAAAACATTCTCAATATGATAAGTACCAAAATAACTTAAATAGTTCAACTACTTTAGCACATATGAAAGCAAACATGAATTACAAATTATCTTAGAATAGTCTTACAAATATTCATAATCCATGCATGAAGAATGTGCTTTACCATAGGGATTCTCATATTCAGAAAAAGTTCCAAGACACATGTATAAAATGAACATCACTAGTTCTGATAGTGGAGCATTGGAACCACTCCTTTCTCCTCAAAAGAACCGATATGCCTCTCTAATTCCTTGTGGGAGGATCCAAGGTGAAAAGTCATTTTCTCATACAATGAGGGTGTATATATAACCAAGGGTGACTCTTTGACTACCCTCATGACTATTTGACTTCCTATGAATTTTCAACTTACATGACTCTTTAAACTCCATGTGTGTCCTTTGGACTTCCACCTAACAATACATTGTGTATACAATATACATGATCCACAATAGTGAGGTAGCATATGACCACTCATGACATGACATGATATGAAATGACATTGCTAACATGGACTCGTTGATGATGTGGGAATGTCAAGCCACTATTGCTTCTATGTGTTGGATGTCCTCTTGAAGATTCTTTTCTTTCCACCTCTGCATGGATTGGTGATGAGGAATATTCAATGATCTCAATTCTTGAACAATGGTCGAAAACTAGTGTCCCTTCACTTTCTCTTGATCGGTCAACTTGTAAGATCAGTTGCGATAGAGAATTTGAGCATGCTTCCCTCCTTCTCCTTATTCATCATCTTGTTATGACATGATAAGGTACCTGTTCCTGTAATTCACCCATGACAATACGACATCAATCCGAAAACACCCTACTCTAATATGATGCATTTTGATCCACCAACTAGGCATGAAACAAATGACAGGCTCAGAAGACGAACTAACTGACTATGCAGTGCGCAGTTCTAGTAGCTAGGTGAAAAGCTTGAGCCCTGAGATTGTACAGTGTGTAGTTTTGACAAGTTTGAGGGACAAGAATGCATAGTTTTTGGAGCCACTGGGACAGACTGAAGGGACGGGCACTGGGAGAGCTCACTGTGTAGTTTTGGGAGTCAAGGGAGGCTAGGTTTTTGTGTAGTTCAAGGGCTCAAGAAATGAGCTTTAGGCTTGAGGTGTCAAAGTACGCAATTTAATATGGGTTGTTGGACAAGACTACATAGTTTTGGAAGCTAGTGGGACAACCTGAGGGAATGAGTATAGAGAGGACACACTGTGGAGATTTGGGAGAAAAGGGAGGAAACTATACTATGGAGCTGCACATTTTAAGGGATCACGGGATGAGCTTGAGGCTTGCAATTGCAATGTGTAGTAGAGGCCAGGCTGGGAGGAATGACTACACAAACTTGGAGGTGAAGGTCGGGGCTTGGGCACAAAAACCACGTAGTGCAACAGTCCTGGGAAGTAGGAACTATGCATTTCGCAGTTCCAGTCAACAAGATCATAGCTAGAGGAGTGAGACTACATAGTGTGCAACTCGAGGGAGGCCCAATGAAGCTAGGTTTCCCAGTCATGAAGTTTTTCCGAAAATGGTTATGTGGGATCAAAGAGATCATTGTGAACAACGATGAACTTTTAATGTGATCACACACTTCAAATATTTAATAAAACGACAACATGAATCATCCAAAGACATGAACAAAGAATTTCCCTCTTGGGGACTACTTTACAACATGTTACGACAAGTGTGACACCAAAGATGTACTCTATAGCAACCATGACGACACTTGTATGGCAGTGCTTAAAACTTTGGAAATGACTGTGACAAGTACTTAAAAGGTTATAACAAGTCATTTTTTGAAATATGACCTCTTAGAACCACCATAACGGGCTTATATAGAAGATACAATAGCCAACATGCTAACATACGACACTTTTCCCATCTTCCAAAGGGGAACACAAGACTCTACCAAAAAACGAAATGAGTTTCAAATTTTATGACAATGACAAAAAAGATCAAGGAAGGCTCTGAAATTATGTATAGGGAAAAATTTTGGAGGGTGTTGTAGTATCTACAACACCTGGTGATAGAGTGGTATAATAGAAATTAATTGTCTCAGTTGAATTTTCTATGTGTCAGGGCTTGGTTCTTCAGGGAGTATTGATTCATCGTTTAGATTACTTTGGTATTCTCACTTACCTGATGAATAGACATGGTGCCCTTTATGCCTTCTCAATTAAACACAACATAATATGCAAAGATATCACAATGTTTCGAGTTGGGAAGGGTAGCGTAACTGATGAGCGTAAGATTTTTAGAGTATAATTTTTTTTATCTCTGACGTTTCTGTGGTGATAGTAGGCCTGGATAGTACCTCGGCAAAGTCACGTAGGAACACAAACATTTCTCTACCTCGAACGAGCCTAGACAGTACCCTAAATGATTTTCTTTCTTCATGTCTCTATGCAGGAAGCCTTTCTTTTCTTTCACCTCTATTTATTTATTTTAAGAGAATTGTGCATTGAAACTTATTTATTTTGGGGCAAAAGAGGGATCCCGACTTATTGAGAGAAAAGGAGGTTGTTCCTTCGAAGAAGCACATAGATACCTCTTATTTAGGTCTGCTCATTTAAATTTTCCCCTTATCCACTTCTACTGATTGGATAAGCATGAAAACACTGAAACAAAAAATTGACTGTAGGCATAAGGTTTCCTTAGTAGACACAGGCTCATGATTGGACCAAAACTCTCCTTACGGACGGATCATATTTTCTTCCAGAACTTCATCATCCAAAAGATATAACCAACACAAGGAAGATAGAATGGAGGTTAGCCAAATGTTGAAGTGTCATAATATTCCTTAGACTTCAGCCACACACATACTAAGAAGAAAAAATAGGTCTAGGCACAACACTTATTCACATGATTAAAACAAAAGAAGACAAACAACAAGAAATAAAAACAAAAGAAACAAAATGAAAGGAAAGACAACACACAACAAGGAAACAAAACCATAAGACAAGAAAAAGAAGCTAAACCAAAGCATAATGCAAGAGAAAAGTAAGCAAAGACAAGAGAAACTAAAGAGAACAACGTGGGATGAGTGCAAGATAAGGAAATGTAAGATGTAGTTAATAATACTCCTAACCTAACAACTAGAAGGTTAGGGTTACACATAATGGAATTTCTAATGTAGCCACTATAATCGTTCCCAACCTGCAATCACAAAGATGTGATCAAATAAAACAAATATAAAGAAATGTGCAAGAGAAAATATGAAAGCTTGAATAATTTGCAAAAATAAATTAAAGATCTTGCCTGTGGGCAGAAAGAAGTTCCATAACCACTACTTTCATCCAATTCACACTCTTACCTCTCTGATGGAAATCATAATCAGACAAAACTCAAATACTTCTTATGAATGCACCTTCTTTTGTGTCATCCTGCTTAGAAATCACGAGAAAAGGCCGAAACTTGTTTATTGTAATGGAGCTTGCCGAGTAAGATAGCTCCAACCATTTAGCGATTGTATCATAAAATTCATGATGATCCTCTTGAAAACCATAAAATATTTGAAAAGATGGATTTTCAGTTAGAGGCATAGGATTATAACTAGAATCTTGTGAGGAAAAATAGTTTTGATCATATCGAGAACTCATGTCAAGATGGTGAGGACTTGAAATAACCATCAGTGGAGACTGAAGTGCCTCAATCGCTCGATAAAAATATGAATAGTGAGATGTTGAACGATGAATATCGAAGGATGTAAAACAAATTCCATTAGATATACTGGTGGTAAAATGATAACATGAATGGCAATCTTCAGATACCAAATAATGATCAGATGAGCTGATTAAAGCATCAAATTCCCAATTTGTAATAAAAAAAGATCAATAAATCTGAATAGCTCAGCAAATCCTTTGAACAATCAAACCAAGTTCCTCATAAGCCAAATGTGACAAACCATTTTCTTGTAAGTGGTGACAAATTATGCAAGCATCATAATCATGAAAAGAGTTTAAAATGGATTCCAACACAACAAATACATGAGATGAGTCAGGACATGGTGAATGGAGAAGAACTTGATTCTTACGATGACTCGTGCATTCATTATTACTCAAGAGGATTTTAGGTGTGGTGAATGGGAATATTTATAATATAACATTCGCAACAAAAATCGGTGGATGACTATTAAGAGATGAATCTGATAGACCTGATTCCTTCAGCCAAAGTTAGTATTTGTAATGATGAACTTCACAATTCTATGACTCTATGAGAGATACAAATTCCAAACCCAAGTTTTATGCGAGAGACTTGCACGAGGATGAATAAACTGGAAAAAAAAAAATCATGAACCCGGTCAAAAGTAAAATCTTGAAAATTTTAAAGATCATATCCCAAATACCAAATATTTTTCAAAAATAAATTTACATCGACTGAAACCATGCAGAGAGAAGGGTTGTGTGAGAGAAGCCATATATGTCTTATTTCAGGGGGTTTACAAGAGTCATGAGATCCTAACATAACCATCAATGAAATTTGAGGTGCCCCAATTCCCCGGCATGTCCTGAAACGTTTCAGAATTATAAAATCGCATTTTTAAGATTGAACCAAATCATGCATGATTTTAGGATATTTCGTACCACTAGTGTTAATAAAGCCACTGCTCACTAGATTTCACCCATCTTTGTCATAGATTTCACCATATGTTTTAACTTTAACAACCATATTACTCAAGTCGAAAGATTCTTATGATCACAAATTCAAAGATAAATGAATTGAGGAAATTTCATGAGCAAGATGATTTGAAGATTTGCCTTCATGCAAATAAAGAGATGATCAGGGCTGGGAAGAGTACTCAAATATTTGGTTTTTTTCATTTGTATCATAGATAATCTCACCAACTTATGATAATTGAGAGGTTAGCTCATTAGGTGATGGACTTGAAGAACATAGAGTACCCCCGTCGCAAATAGATGCATCAAAGACTATAGAGCTAAAAGGATAGTGAGATCAGGAGGAAATTTTGATAAACACATGTTATTTGACCGAATCGGATTCTGGATATAAAGTAATATCTTCATGAGAAACTAAAAAAATAAATTGATACACCTGATCAATCATCATCATTGTAATGATTGTTGCCCGAGGCTACAGTTTGATTGAGAGAATTAATTACATTTGATTCACTACCGATATTGGCAGATTGGAAATCATCTATGAATGGAAGTGCATTAGCTTGACATAGATGATCTTGGAAAATTGAAGAGGGATTGAAAGCATATTTACCTTTCTTCTCCTCCACCTGTGCAATGTGGCTGCCTTGTATCTGATCGCAGTTTGAACCAACCACTTGAAAATAAAGAGAGTGTGAAAGACTAGTTGGTGGAGCAGATTGATTAGGAGGATCACAATACGAAGAGTCATGGCATGTAGATGATAGAGGACCATGAAAATCTAGATCAGATTAGAGGCAAGAGTTATGAAGGATAAAATCATGTTACGAAATGGGGAAGTTAGTATTCCCCATGGGCTTCATGAGCCATTCTAGGATTTCCTCCAATGAATCTGAGTCATGAGAAATGGAAGAAGAATGAGAAGGTGGATTAAGAATTTGATTTGCATATTTCCCAACTTCACAATCACCGCAAGGAGGCATCCACATCAGGACTAGAAAAGGAGGAGGACAAGGAATAAAATGAATAACAAGCTCGTTCTTTGAAATTATAGGTGTGTCATCAATCAAAAGAGTTGGGGAGGTAGGAAAATTAGGGGGTTCAGGTTCACCGTGTAAACAGATAACAACCAAGCACTCAAACTCTTGTTTCAATAAATATCGATTCAAGCATTCTTCAGAAATTTCACTACAAAGGTGAAGGAATCGATTAGAAAATTTCTCAATTGATTCATTAGGATTCATTCTTAAGAGATTGATTCTTTTACAGACATCTTGATAGTTATACATATCAAAGGCTTGATGAAGCTCCTCAAGGAACTGACAGAGGGAATGGATGGAAGCAGGTGGAAAGGTATGGCACCATCGATTGACACAACCATCAAGGGTGAGGAAGAAAAGCACACAAGGAAACTCTTCATCATTGATTTCGTAAGATTCACGAAATTTAGGAAAATTAGAAATATGCTAAGTTATGGATGTTCCATCCTCACCATCAAACTTTAACTGGGACTAGCGATAGAGAGGCTCATTGGGGATTGAAAATTGATAAAGGGAAAAATTAGAGAAACACCCTCGGAGTAAGATTTCAGTATGAGCCATTTTAGATAAGGGGTTAAAACCAGATTCAACAAGCTAAACTTTTCATCTGGCCCTACAACTAGCACCACTGTTGACGGTGATGGAAATATTTCAACCAAGGGGTCTCCTTGATGTGAAGTCATGATTATACCTCACACCATTTGGAGTAGGAGCCCCATCTAAAATATTAGCACGATTTTCATGTATCCTTATCGATATGCCTTGGCTCTAACTGTTAGCAAGAGAGAGGAGTGCAAATGCACCTAAAAAGGGAACGGGGGTGTGCCTGGTGAGTGTTCAAATGTATATGTGTCAAAGTTCTTTCACTGTGCAGGGGAGGAAAAGTGAGCCTCTAAGAGAGAGGTAGTAGTACCACCTTAGTAGAGACAGACATGGGCAAGAAAGGTTCGTACAACATCAAGCAGAATAATCCATAGAGATGTGATGCACATTGAAACTAATATAATGAGGAAGATCTGTCTAATATGCAGTGGAATAGTCCATGAGGATGCGACAATGTTAATAGTAATTACAACACATTCTCGTTATGACAAGTACCAAAATTACCAAAGTAATTAAACTACTTTAGCACAGATGAAATCAAACATGAATTACAAACATTCGCCAAATAGTCTTACAAATATCCATAATCCATGCATGAAGAATTTGTTGGCCCATAGGGCTTCTCATATGAAGTAAATGTTCCAAGACACATGTATATAATGAACATCACTAGCTCCAATAGTGGAGCGTTGGAGCCACTCCTTGCTCCTCAAAAGAACTGATCTGCCTCTCTAATGCTTTGTGAGAGGAGCCAAGGTGAAAATTTCTCTGCTCATACAATGAGGTAGTATATATAGCCAAGGGTGACTCTTTGACTACCTTCATGACTATTTGAATTCCTATGACTTTTCAACTTACATGACTCTTTACATTCAATGTGTGTCCTTTGGACATCTACTTTACAATACATTTTGTATACAATATACATGATCCACAATAGTGAGGTGGGATATGACCACTCATGACATGACATTTCTGATATGGAATGCTTGGTGATGTACCAATATCGGGTTGCTTTTGCTGCTAAGTGTTGGACGTCCTCTTGAAGATTATTTTCTTTCACCCTCTGCATCACTCAGTGATGAGGAATCTTCAATGATCTCAAGTCTTAAATAGTGGTTGCAAACTAGTGTCCCTTCACTTTCTCTTGATCAATCAACTTGTAGGTTTAGTTGCGAGAGAGTCTTGGAGCATGCTTCCCTCCTTCTTCTCCTTCTTCATCATATTTTCATGACATGATAGTGTACTTGTTCCTGCAATTCACTCATGATGAGATGACATCAATCCAAAAACCCCCTAGTCTAAGATGATGTATTCTAATCCACCAACTAAGCCCTAAAAAATTGAAAATTTAGAAAGAGGGACTTAGTGACTAATGCACAGTTCCAGCAATCAAGGGAAAATCTTGAGTAGTTTGGGCAGGTCTTAGACACAAGTCCACGGAGTTTCTGGAGCTAGTGGGACAAGCTGAAGGAATGGGCACTGGGAGAGCTCACTACATAGTTCTGGGAGTCAAGGGAGGCTGGACTGCCACATTGATTCATAGTTTAAGGGCTCAGAGAATGAGATTTAAGATTGAGGTTGTGAAGTGCACAATTTTTTTTGGGATGCGGGACAAGACTACACCATTTTTGAAGTTGGTGGGATAGGTTGAGGGAATGAGCACTGAAAGGACACACCTTGTAGTTTTTGGAGACAAGGGTGCCAAAGCTACTCTAGAGCTAGATAGTTTAAGGGCTTCAGGAATGAGCTTGAGGCTTGTGATTGCGGAGTGCATAGTGGATGGTGGGCTTGGAGGATTGACTGCGCAATTCTGTAGGTGAAGTTTGAGTCTTGGGCACAAAAACTATGAGTGCAGTAGTCCTAGGAGGTAGAAACTACACATTGTGTACTACCAAGTAGAAAGGTCACAACTAGAGGACTGAGATTATGCAGTGCGCAACTCAAGGGAGGCCCAGTGAAGCTAGGTTGTCCTGCCAAGAAGTTTCCGAAAATGGCTAAGTGTGGGATCAGTGAGATCGATGTGAACAGTGTTGAACAGTGTTGAAATTCGACTATGATCACACACTTGGAATATTTGACAATAGGACAATAGAGATCATCTGTACACATGAGGAAATAATCTACCTACATGCGACTGCTTTACGACAAGTTACGACAAGTGCGCTGCCAAAGATGTACTTTACGAAGACCGTGAATAGAGTTGTGCGACAATGCTCAAAACTTTGGAAATGAGTGTCACGGGCACATAAAAGGTTAGAACAACTGATTTTCACAAATATGACCTCTTAGAAAGACCAGAACAGGCTTATACACAAGATACGACAACCAACATGCTAAAAGATGACACTTTGCCCATCTTGTAAAGGGGAACACAAGACTCTAAGAAAACAAATGAAATGAGTTTCAAAGTTTGTGAAAATGACCAACAAGATCAAGGAAGGCTCTGAAATTGAGTATAGGCCAAAATTTTGGCAGGTGTTGTAGTAGCTACAACAACTACATAAAATTTTACATTACAATAACTATTACTACAAAAAATCATATTGAATAAAAAGCCATATTTTTATATTTAAATAAAGATTCTTAATTCCACTATATTTATGATTAAATAAATTTATGAAAAAAACTAAAAAACATTATCCCTAATTAAATATTGAGAAACAAATATAGATTTAATTTATATTAATAATTTAAATTTTTTTGTATTAGTTTATTATTATAGTTATGATTTATTTATTTATCTTTAAAAATTTCTAAACTATGTTTTATTTATTATAATGAATAGAAATATAATAATTTTATTTGAAAATATCTAAATTTGTGTATTTAATTTTTTAATTTAAATAATTTCAATATAGTAAACATAATATTTATAAAATTTATGTATTAATGGACAATAGAATTATATTTGAAAACTATTGATGGGCCTCTAAATTAAACATAAATTAAGGCCTATTACCATCCTTCAACACATTAAACCTCTATTTTGCATTAGGTAATGTCTTTTTAACTTTAATATATTCATTAGGAAGGTTTATGAATAATTGCATATTTGTATCTAATATTATTTATTTTTATGGAATATTATGAGAATATTGGGCAAGTTATGAAGATTTGGAGGAGGAGATAATGTAGGGACTTTCTCCTTACTATAGGAGGATCACTATTAAATAATAAATCAACAAGATATTATGGAATTATGGCACAGATTGTTTAACTCCAATGATTGAGGAAATCTAGGAATGTGTTCCATGCCATTTAATGCAGATTCCTAGTATTGGGAACCAGGTCCACTAATCAAGGTATTTTGGTGGGGAAAGCTTCTTCCTTTCATGGGGAATCATTCCTAATAATTTCGTATAAGTACCAAGTCACATTTTCCTCTAGGGATAGATTTTCATTAGTGTTCTTGTGGAGAGAATTTGTATTTCTGTAGCTCCATCATATTTTCTTGCAGGGATGTAATTGTATTGATGAAAATAATGAAGATTGGTGTCATGTTCAGCTTCTAAATCTTATTCTCCTCCATAGGTCTCTGAGTTTCCTTGGGCTTGGCCATTCCACGAGCCTTAGAGCCATTTTCTATCATTTTCTTTCCTTCTTTTCACTTATTTTTCACATGCATCTCTTGTTTTTATTGCTTTCTATTTCTGCATTTAGTATTAATGATTTCTTGTTGTAAGATTGGGTTAAATGGTTGATGTAAGTTATTTCGCAAGATCACAAGAATCATTTCATCCTTCGAAAATATTTCGAAGGTCATAGTAATCATTAAACTACTTGGATTAGTCTTCTTATTCCCAAATCTAGATTTTTGGAACTCCTTTCTGGAAACAAGCAGTAAATTTATGTTATTTGTTAGAGCATGCTAACGAGGTTCAATCAAGTTGATTCCACTTGTATTATATTAAAAACACATTCTATTTCATATTAAAATTTACCCCATTTCATTTTCACTTGGTTAGGGGCATTTGATGGATTTACTAGCTCACTAGTTCTCAAATTTCTGATTTTTAGACTAGTAATTTTTTGCTATTTTTTAGCATGGGTTAATAGAGGTATTTTTGAGTGATTCCACCAGGAATGGAGACCTAAGACATCCTAGTAAATAAAAAAAAAATTCCTATCCAATTTGTATTTTATTTTCTTGGGCATTCGATGAATTATAATTTTGTATAGTAAATTTGTAACATCTTGTAGTAAAATAGGGCATCTTTTAGGGGAACTAGTAGATCCTGTAGGAAATCCTGTAGCGGCTTGTTCTGAGCCGGAATTGAGAAACATCATCATTGGAGTTGGGATTAGGTGTCTACTTGAACTCCATGCCATCAAGACCATTTTAACACTATTATTCCATACCCGTCTCCCCTGCCAAAGAACAAGTGAGGATTAGCATTTGCATTTATAAAACAAAAATATTAAGAAACGAGTTATAATATATTCACACATTCACATAACAGTTAATACTCCCTGGATCAGAATCCATGTTCAGTTAGTTTAAATCATCACATGTGATAAATAGGGTTAAGTTAGGTTTCTTTTACATTTAGTTCATGATCTTTATGAAATTAGAATATGTTTCTTTCCTTGTACTTTATTTCTTGCAATAGGTTAAGGTTTCCATTTCAAGAATTTTGTTTTCTGCAATTAGTTTAGGATTTGGTTTCAGTACATGCACTCCATTACATCGTGATAATAAAGGTACAAAACATTGGATACTGCACATATAGTACCGATACCTCTTAAGTTTGTACGAACCCCGGGTTGATAATTAAAATCAGTAGCCTTGGGAGTTGCAACATTCTTGTTGCAATACCGAGGCTCATCCATTTTTGAGGTCATTACCGGGGAGGCGTCAAAGTATGCATTGTTTTCTACCCTAGTTGATTCATTTCTTTGCACTTATTGCAAAAAAATAATGCATTAGGCATATTTCATTTCAAAAGTAGAAAAGTGCAATGCATTAGTGTTTTCATTCAATCTTAAAAACAAAAAAAATCTCCAACACAAACCGAACCCCCCATTTGATCACATCGTGCAATAAGAGCCACATCACTATCCAATTTTGTAGGTCGAAGAAGGAGATGGAAAATAATGAAGAAGAAATGGATGGAGATGATGACCATGAGGAAGATCCTCTCAGATTTCCCATCCAAGATATTGATGGTAGTGTTCACATGAAGAACATCCCTACATAGTTTATTCCAAAATTTCATCGTCTAAGGTCAGAGGATCTGGAAACATTTCTCTTTGAATTTGAAATTGTTTGTACATCTTCTGGCTACTTATGAAAAACTCAAAAACTGAGATTGTTTCTGGCAACATTGAAGGGTACAGATCTTAGATGGTTCATTAGTTTACGGACTAAGTCAATAACATCATGTAATGATATGCAAAAGATATTTCTAGAAAAATATAAAGATGATGATCTCAAGGAAGAAATATTTGGAATGAATCAAAGAGAAGATAAGAGTCTTGAGGATCTAATAGAGAGGTTCATGTATAATGTTAAGAGGGAAAAACTACATCATTTACGATTTGACACACTAAAAACCCTCTTACTTAGAACAATTAGGGATCAGTGGATTGATCTCCTTGATCTCATGTGTAGAGGTGATGTATACCAATTATCATTTGAAGAAATTTGTGAAACATGCAAACACATATAGAGAGGAAGGGCAAGAGTAGGTAAATCAGCATCAAGATCGGTAAGTCAAGCTAAACTTGGAAATTTGTTTGACGATTTTAAAACATCAATTCTTAACAATCTAACCAAACAAGTTGAAATGTTAAGAATACAAAATGAGAAAAAAGAATATGCTGATATTTGTGTTGTCCATGTAGAATCACGTGATGTAAATGTTTCTCTTCATTACCAATGTTGAGGGAAGTTCACCAAGAGGACAATGGAGCAAGTCAATTGCCAATGAAACTATGTTATATAGCTCCAAGAGGACCATGGCAACCTATTCAACCTGACATGATGCAAGAGCCTAGTTCACAATTTCAAGGTTATACATATCCACCTAAAATTAATTGGAGCACACCCTTTCCTTGGCAACATTGGCCATCTCAACCCCAAAACCAATTTTCGCAACAAGTTTGGCAAGGAACTTATGGGAGCCATCCACAATATCTTCAATATTTCCCTCAATATCCTCCATACCCATTTCCATATTATCCTTACCATTCACCTCCACCACAACCAAAACCCCAACCACATCCATCTCAAATATACACTCCCACTCAACTACCTATACCACCATTTCCAAACCCACACATTGATGTAGCTCAACCCACTTACAATGCTAACATATAACACTTCCAAACATCTCATCTTGAGCTCAATGGTATTCATCATATCTATGGAAGAGTATTGCAAAAGAGAGATTATCTTGATATCATTTAAGGACCACATCCATAAGAAGAAGATTCGAATTAAAAGACAGAAGAATCATGGGCTACACTTTATAAAGAGCATACATCAAAATCAGAGATTGAGAAAGATCCCTCATGGTTATCATCAAATTGTCCATGTATTCAAGACAACAATAAAAAAAAAGAGGAAGATTTGAAGGTTATGGTAGAAGAAGACATAAATAATGATCCAGATAAGCAACCAAACCAAGGCCATGAAAGTTATATTGAGGTTTGGTTCCAGATAGTCACTAAGTTGTAGCAACACTCTCTTCTTCAATTCCACTTGATACCATCAAAGTCAAATCATTTGATCACTCAAATCCAGGTACATGTCAAAGCATACATTTCAAGCCTCCATGTCATTTTTTTTGTCATCTTGATGTGCACATGGCTCCATTGGAAGTATTCTTATACTTGAAAGTGATTTTGTTTTTCAGGTAGGGTAGGGTAGAAAAAAAAAATTCGAAAAATAAGAGAAAAAAATAAAAATCTCAGGTGCAAACCTCCTTGGAGGCACCTCAGATTGGCCCATTGATTAAAAACCTCCATGAGGTGGTCAATGGCTTGAAAAAAATAAAAAAGATAAAAAAGGAAAGATCCTAGGTGAAAATCTCCTTTGAGGCGCCTAAGCAGACCTACTAGTTAAAAAACTCCTTGAGGCGGCTAGCAGGCCTAGAAGAAAAAAAAGGAAAAAAATAAAAAAATCCTTGATCCATGTATCTCTTTGATGACTGTAGGTGTTCTCCAACTTCTACATGGAACAAAAACAAGTTGCCACCAAAGAAAGAAAAAATAGGTCAAACCTAGTCAAAAGAAGTCAAATTTTGACTTTCTCCTCCTTTTCTCAAATGCTCCAACTAGGCCAAGGCCATGCCAATCCATTAACCTCATGTATATCCACCATCCACCCATCAATCTCAAGCTTTTCCCGTTGAGTTTTCTTTCTCTCCTAAAAACGATAGGAAGGCTATGTTTTACTACAGGAAACAAAAATACATAGAGCATAAAGTTATTTTTTCAATAACTTAAAAAGCAGGCATCCATTTAAAAATTTGTTTCAAGAATACATGCATATGGATGTTGGTAACATGCCTAAAAAATTTCAGCAAATTCTAGTTCACGGTTTCCAAGAAATTGGCTTCCATCACCTTCAGCCATTTTTAGTTTTTCTCGAAATCTATGCATCCATTGACCAAATGTGTTTTATGGGGAGGTGTACAATGATAATGGAAACATGCAAAAAAAGGTTTAGGTCAATCTATCCTACTGTTTTGGAGATATGGACAAAAAAATTCTTCTACAAGATGTTGTCTTGAATTACTACAAGAGTTTCCTCTAGTACTACAGGAGTTTCCTGTAGTACTATAGGAAGCTATGTAAATCTTCAGAAAAGGTTGTTCGATGGAAAAAATATGATGCAAACCTATTTTGGGATAGGAAAAAAGAACATTGACTTTGTAACATCATCCTCCCACATCTACCCAAGCATCCGGCCAGCCAGGGTAAAGATGCGAAGAGAGATAAAATTCAACCTCCTTGGTGACTTTAAGGAAATGGAATAAATGGAACATCACATACAGTCATCCAAATTCATCCAAATAACCTTTAGGAGACAAGTCAACCACTTAGACTACATATCCCTGGGTCCCACTACTGTTTGAGAGACTTAAGGGCAGGGTAACATTCCCTAGACACTTCCTAGGCTAGTTAGTTTCAGGAATAACACTCCCTAGACACTACCCAGGTGATTTATAATGCTTCCTAGACATTTCTCACGTGAGTTAGTCTTTGCACTAATGCTATCATTCTAGGATTTGAGCCACCTTTTTTGGCCCAGAGCCCATGACACTGCCCATAAATAATATGAACAAGATCATCACCTGACCAATACTAGCCATGACAGGCATTTCGTCAAATATATCATCAACATGTAACCTACAGGTGTAAATAACAGAATTAATTGTAGGGATCTCATACTTATCTGAGAATTTCTATGAACCATTGTTCCCTCATGCCATTTGCTGAATTATCCTCCATTAACTCATAAACACATTATCCATTCATATACAAGTAAAAACTTGCTGAGAGTCATACATAGCTACTGTCATGAAATGTACATATAACCAGCATAATAGGAAAAAAATTACAATAAACAGATTATCCATCAAATCCATAAATACATGAGTACCTTGACACAAAAAAATCAAGGGAATCGATTTCTCATTAATGAATGCAATTAAGCAACCGGAGATGGGACTACCACGTTCCACTCAACGGTAGAATGGCTGAGCCAAATCTCTCTTTAGCCATTCACCCCCATGCTATAATCCAAGCATGAATATGGGATCTCATATAACACATAAATCAAAACTCATTCAGGGCTTCCAGAGGCCATCCACCTCAACCCATCAAATAGTGATTCCACCTCACAGTTGGACATCACCAAAACCATCATCAGACTGATCTCCTTCAGACCCTTCCAGGGCTTCCAGAGTGTTTGTCCAACCAAGGCTTCCATAACTAGTAACTCAACCCACAACTTATATAGGGATTCTAGTGCATTTTTCCAACCAAGGCTTTCAGGACTAGTAACTCAAACCACCAAGGGCTTTTAGAGTGTTTTTCCAACTAGGGCTTCCAGGACTAGTAACTCAACACAAGTTGTTACAGGGCTTTCAAAGCATTTGTTCAACCTGGGCTTCCAGGACTAGTAACTCAACCCAAGCTATGGAACATGAAAACCGACCAAAACAAAGTAATGAAAGTAAACCCAAAATCGCCATAGCTATCCAGGAAATGGAAAGGCTAGGCAATCCACTGTTAATCCCGGCCATCCTCCATGAAAATGACATATCATAACCAAGAAACCACATGCATGTGCCATGCATGCCAAAACTAGTGAAGAAATCATACATGAAACTTAGTAGCTACAAGCAAATATGATGTAGTTGCTGATATTGATGTCCTCTTGCTCTTTCCTATTTTTCTTTGCCTTCTTGCTTCAAGAATCCAAGTATGCCACACCCACCAAGAGTGCTCCAAGAAAAATCTAAGTATACAAGAGTATGCAAGAGAGATAGAATAATGAGAGAGCTCCAAAACTGAACTGATCAAGCCTCCCCCAATGATCCTCAGAAGCCTTTTTATTAACGAGGCCTCTATTTTCTTCATTTTCCATTATTTTCCTTCAATTTCCTCTTCACATGCAACATGCAACCTTTCACCTTCCTTTTCTCCTATTTTCTTTTATTTTCATAAATAAGATGCCAATTAATGTCTCCTACCTTTCCAAAACCTTATCCACTACCTTTGTTAATTTCCTTAGCCATAAACAGCCAAATGAACACCCCCTAGGATGTATTTCCCAACATTCATCTTTGAGTACATTTCCCATCATTCGTGGTATTTATATATTGTTACATGGAAGTTTTACCAAGGATGTTACAGAACCCTCCTCCTTGGGGGAACACCATCCTCGGTGTTCAATGACACCTATAACCAACATGACTGCTGAAAACAAAACATACTGCCGACGGAGCTTTATAACACATCTCATTCTAGTATTTACAAATTTAAGATCTTCTCAAAATCAAAACATCATGACAACATGAAATCATACTGCATACTAGAGCTTTATAACGTAGTTCATTACGATATTTAAAATAACCACATATACACGTACGAACATTTGCTCAACCAGAAAATAAAATAATATGGTACCTACATCAGCAACAAGGGAATCGAGAGGCTCAGACCTCCACCCTCAAAGTAATACCAGGATTCACTTTCTTCCCAGGAAGTCCAGAATCCACTGCAAAGTCAAATCTGCCTCCAATGTCTAGCGTTATAATCCTGCACCACTTTCCCTCTCAATGAACAGTTACCGGCTCATTGTTCCAGGGCACACTCCCAATGTGCATCTGGTTCAATATGGCAATATTAATGACCAAAACAAATCCATCCATGACCTTCCCTTCTCTGCTACATAGTCACTGGGGAATCCAGTCACCCCTTCCGTGTAGTCACTCACCTTCCAAGTTCTACTGGCACCCCCATCCTGGGCAGTCCATCCCTTGGCAATGCTTCTTCGCATAGAAATATACAAAATCAAGGCATATACCTGCCTCAACACATCATATCTGTCATAGCATGCTCATGGAAATCAATGGACACTCTTGGGTACCAGTGACCCATAATGGCTCTATTCCTGAAGTGCTTTACCAATATACTGTTGACTGTTTCAATTCCTTTGTTGTTGTTACTAATTCTTGCAGTCGATTTCAATCTCCCAACCGGGCATTTCATGGTTTCCTGTACCAAGCACATAAATTCCATTAGAATTGAAATAAGTTAAAATAAATTCATGTCATACGTCATTGATAGCTCATCAATAAGGTACATTTGCAATCCTTTTCGCTTCCTTTCAGAAGAAGTCAAACTGGCATCTTTGACCAAATCAACATGTATAAAAAAATCACATCAAGTTAGCTCATAACACAACCATCATAGATCAAAATCATAAATCACATGTAACCATCATAAACCAGAATCATAGATCATGAACCAAAATCATAGATCATAAATCAGAATCACAGATCATAAACAAGAATCATAATTCACATGTAATCATCATATACCTTAATCATAAGTCACATGCATAGTAAAACTGAAATACAATAACGATACATGTCCTCCAACGATCCTTACTTCTTCCTTTGTTCTTTTGTATAGACATCGGATCGATTGCCACACCCAGCAAACACCCAGTGCCTTCTCCTCTACCAAGTGCACATACGCATAGTGTGCATCACACACATAGAACCACACTTGACACAAAACACCATAAAATACATGCACCTACACCTAATGTACAATGTATACACGTACATCCAATGTACAACACAGTGCATCCATCTATACCCGATGTGCAATACCACCCAATACATGTACCTACATAGAGTACAACACAATGAGTACACATGCCGCAATACCATGACTACATGATGCACATACATAATATCGCATGCCCATAACACAACATGGATGACATGCACACAATACCACACTTACACCAATACCATATGTATAACATGTACACAGTACCACTGGCATACTGCACCACTTACACAATGTGTGTGCAACATCACATGTACATGGCACCACCTGCACAATGTGTACACAATGCCACATGTACACTACACCACTATACCATGCGTACACAATACCACATGTACATAGTACCACGTGCATGACCTGTACAGAACACCACATTTACATAGTGCCACATGCACGACATGTACATAGCACCATATGCACACAGTGCCACTTGTACAATATGTACACAACACCACACGCACATGGCACCGCTTGTACAATCATGCAAACCACACCATATGTCCATAGTACCAATGTACCACATGCATGCAACACCACCTGTACATAGCACTGCATATCCAACAGCTACATAGCATCATCTATACACAACACTGCATATCCAACATGTGCATAGCACCATATGCACACAACACCGCATATCCATCATGCACACAGTAAAGTATGTACACAATACTACATATCCAACATGTACATCGCACCATCTATACCCAACACTGAATATGCAACATTCATACAACACTATCTGTACTAACGCCCCATATGCAATATTCGCACAACCCTATTTGTACCATCCTGTACATAACATTGCATAAATAACATGTACACATGCTATGTATATGAAACACCACAAATGAACACATCATAAATGCAACATGTATAACATATACAATGTATGCACAACAATAGTACCACACATCCAAAACCACATTGTTCTTACCAAGAAACCTTGCTTCCAGAGTCTTATTCATGCTTATCCTAGCATGTCGCAGACCACGCTGCTTTCACTTTGCTGATGTATCCTTCAACATTACCTGTCATAACATAGACATAGGCATAATACAAGTATACAATATCAAATCATATCCACATGATGCTGACCACGAATATTTGTCGTGACTACTCTTCCCAATTGATTCCTCGTAAGACCAGGAACCTTTTCATGTCGTTCTCTTGAATAAGCAATCATTCCTCCACAAGGATGATTCGTGAAAACCCTGTCAGACAGTAACATAGATACATACATACATACATATATAATCATTAGCTTAAAACAATCATCATCCTGTCAAACAATGACTTACATACATACATACATGTATACATATATAAACATCAACATAGTCATGATCATAACAAAATTGCCAGATAACACAAGGTCTAGGTTAAGAGAAATTCCTTTATTCATGCAACACATGTGTAACATTGAGGACAACAGTTCCTGACATGGCCAAGACATATGACACCTCAAATCCATTTACTTTACCTTTTGTTGTTAACTTTCTCATGACTATGCCACCATCCATTTACCACAATGGACCCATCCTGTCCAACTGACTGTCATAGTCTTACCTTCCGTTGCGCTTACTCATGCACCGAGCTTCATCTAAATCTTACATTACCTTCTCGGTACCACACAAATCTCCCCGAGCTCCATCAACTTTCCTCTTTTCCAACCAATTCCCAAGACTTAAACACAAATGTCAAGTCAAGAAACAAACAAGAAGAAGATCATGAAAACCAAAAGCAATACGACACCACAACAATGTGGCATAGCTATGCACCAGACACAATAATAATTGCAAATCAATGCAACAATCACAAAAGACCAAAATCACAAGACTAACAGCAAACACCATGCATCAATCCCCATGGTTCCCAGGTAAAGCTCAACCCCAACCTTCTTTAAGATTTCAAGGCAATCTCTCTTGCCATGCAACTCCCTGCATTATACTATCATTAACACACAATTGTTAGTGCATAATTTAACATAACAATACACCAGTTACCTCATCTTTTGTGCCAAGAACACTGCTTGCAACTGAACACGTCCATGCCATCTCTCAAGGGACTCTAATCCTTTAACAGATCCACTTGTAGCTAAAGACTAGCTAATATACCTGTCAAGTACATCTTCATCAATATAGCACATATCCAAATAATTTCAGACAAAATCAAGGTTACGAAGGCTTCCTATGTGTAAAACACTTATTTGTTCGAAATTAGGGTTTCCAAATATAGCCAAAGGAATTCTTGCCCAGTTCCTTTCTTTTGCCATTTTACCTTGTTGGAATCGAGGCTTACTATGTGCTGTCACATCACCCATCTATTAGTTATGTAAGTAGATCAATTATTACCTTGTTATACTAATGCCAAGCATGTTACCTTGCAACTTCTCATGCATGTCAACCACATGTTCCAAATATCAAGACAATCATATCTATCAATTTGAACTCAACCTTTACCAAGACTAACCATCATGTCATAATCCATAGTCAACTCATAGTCATCAATCATAATATTACAACTATCACCTACTATACTGAAGTACATATCAATTGTCTCAACACATATATTTTAGGACAATCATCTTAAAACAAGATCATTGTGACACATACTCATATTATTCAATTCATCAAAAATTCAACCAACTCGCAAATGCACCATGTTAAATAAATCAATTAGATGACATAATAGGCACCAAACACTCAAATACGAAATATACGACATAATCAACTATGAAACAACAAGTATAATACATAAGCAAACTCATAACTTAGTGTACCTCAGGGGAGGTTGTCTTGTCTGCATCATCAATCTAGTTAGCATGATATAACTTCACAACATATCAATTCAAACATAAATCATGATATCCATACTAACAACTAACTAATATGTTCACATCATAAGCTCATAAGCATTTTTCATTCATGCATAACAATCACATATCTATGATCAGTCTAGATTAGTATGACACCATATCAAAATATGTTGGTTCATACCTGAATATTGCAACCATAACCATCTGCATAGGTCAAACCAGGTTAACACAATACATATAACATCAATATCTTCAATGCAATGAGCATAACCATCACGCATATGACCAATCCAAATTAAAACATCCAAATCTCAATGAAATAAGCCTAATCATCAATTTAATAGCATATAACAACAATAAGGAATGCATATGGTCACGTGTTACTATCATTCATGACTATCCAACACATGTGCATATAACTATTCTAATCAACTATCATCTATCATGTATGTAACCATAACATCAAAACACATGTACATAAACCTAATGTATATAACCCTAATGCATATAAAAATCCTTAACTTACATACCTGCATGCCAAACATACAATACTTGTATGATGGTCTGCTTTTACCCCAAAGTCCAATGTTCTAACCTCATTATGATGATCTGCATCTCCTGCTCTATCTCAGCCAAGACATTAACATCATAACAACTAATAGAACCATGATGACCTAAATTATTTACAATGACTTCACAAGGCATATTTGGCCTACTATTCATGCATAACTATAACCAATACCATACATGCATAGCGACTGCATATAGACATATAACACATAAGTACAAAACCATATACACATCCTTCTAGCTAGAGTCCAATCATCAATGCGTGACCATATCAACTACAGAAACCATGACTTCATGCATGACAATAACCATTACTCCATTGTACAAATTGCCACATGCTACCAATAGTATGCATAAGCAATGCCAAACCAACTACCAATACGCATAACCGCATGTCATCTAACATAATCAATCAGTTCTTGTAATCAACCTACAAGATTGATGCATGTAATCAAAATATTAAAAATGTAACCTTACATACAAGGATGTAAGTAGGCGATATAAAATCAACGTGTAAGTGGCATATAATCCATATGCAACGAGTCACATACACATGAATACATTTCATGAAATCAACATCAATTTTTTCATAACAACCATCCTACAACCATAGTCAATCATCAAGCCAATGCAACACGTATATAAGTGTAAGAGACACGCATGCAACTAACATTCATGCATGACCAACACACATTCAACCCATTCACTCTGAGAGTTAAACCATGCTCTGATACCACTCTGTAACACCCTACTCCCACATCTACCCAAGCATCCGGCCAGCTGGGGTAAACATGCGACAAGAGGCCACTATGATAAGATTCAACCTCCTTGGTGACTTTAAGGAAATGAAATCAACAGAAAATCACATACAGTCATCCAACTTCTTCCAAATAACCTTCAAGAGACAAGTCAGCCACTCAAACTTCCTATCCCTAGGTCCCACTGCTGTCTGAGAGACTTAAGGGTAGGGTAACACTCCCTAGACACTGCCCACACGAGTTAGTTTCAGGACTAACGCTCCCTATACACTGCCCAGGTGCTTTATAACACTTCCTAGACACTACCTAGGTGAGTTAGTCTCAGCACTAATGCTAGCATTCTGGGATTTGATCCACCTTTTTCGGCCCAGAGCCCGAGACACTGCCCATAATGGAATGATCACTTAGAATTAGTAAGGATGCAAGAAAACAATGATGCAAAAGAAATAATATGAACAAGATCATCACTAGACCCCTACTAGCCATGACAGGGATTTCGTCAAGCATATCATCAACATGTAAGCTACAAGTGTAAATAACAGAATTAAGTGTAAGGATCTCATACTTATCTGAGAATCTCTATGAACCATTGTTCTCTCATGTCATTTTCTAGATTATCCTCCATTAACTTATAAACACATTATCCATTCATATACAAGTAAAAACATGCTGAGAGCCATACATAGCTGCCATCATGAAATGTGCATATAACCAACATAATAAGAACATAAATACAATAAACATATTAACCATCAAATCCATAAATACATCAGTACCTTTACAGATGAAAATCAAGGGAATGGATTTGTCATTAATGAATGCAATTAACCAACTGGAGATGGGACTACCATGTTCCACCCAACCATAAAATGGTTGAGCCAAATATCTCTTCAGTCATTCACCCCTGTGCCATATTCCAAGCATGAATGTGGGATGTCATAGAACAGATCAATCGAAACTCATCTAGGGCTTCCAAAGGCCATACACCTCAACCCATCAAACAGTAATTCCACCACACGGTCGGACATCACCAAAACCATCATCAGATTGGTCTCCATCCAAGCCTTCCAGGGCTTTCAGAGTGTTTGTCCAACCAAGGCTTCCAGAACTAGTAACTCAACCCATAGCTTATACAAGGCTTCCAAAGCGTTTGTCCAACCAAGGCTTCAAGGACTAGCAACTCAACCCACCAAGGGCTTCTAGAGCATTTACCCAACCAGGGCTTCCAGGACTAGTAACTCAACCCAAGCTATTACAGGGATTCTAGAGCGTTTGTTCAACCAGGGCTTCCAGGAGTAGTAACTCAACCCAAGCTATGGAACATGAGAACCAACCAAAACAAAGCAATGAAAGTAAACCCAGAATCACCATGGCTATCCAGGAAATGCCAAGGCTAGGCAATCCATTGTCACTCTCGACCATCCTCCATCCCAATCAAAGATCATAACCAAGAAGCCACATCCATGTGCCATGCATGCCAAAACTAGTGAAGAAATCATACATGCAACTTGGTACCTGCAAGCAAATCTGATGTAGTTGTTGATGTCGATGCCCTCTTTCTCTTTATTCTTCTTCCTTTGCCTTCTTGCTCCAAGAATCCAAGTATGCCACACCCTCCAAAAGTGCTCTAAGAAAACTCTAAGTATCCAAGAGAGAGAGAGAGAGAGAGAGAGAGAGAGAGAAAGAGAGAGAGCTCCAAAACTGAACTGACCAAACCTCCCCCATTGATCCTTAGAAGCCTTTTTATTAATGGTCCCATTATTTTCTTCATTTTCCATTATTTTCCTTCAATATCATCCTCACATGCAACTTGTGACCTTTCACCTTCCTTTTCTCCTATTTTCCTTTAATTTCATAAATAAGATGCCAATTAATGTCTCACGCCTTTCCAAAACCTTAGACATTTCCTTTACCAATTTCCTTAGCTATAAACAACCAAATGAACACCACCTAGGATGTCTTTCCCAACATTCAGCTTGGAATACGTGTCCCATCTGATGACGACCTAGTGCCCTAGGCCTCCCATATTCCAAATGCCTTCAATGATGATCATTCCTTCCAGATGGCTACTATCTCAGCAAACCACAATGTTGTTACAGGATGAACAACAAATATTTTCTCTCACAAAAAACTACAGTGTTGTTAAAGGCTTTCACAACAAAATACAATTTTGTTACAGACTCTCACAGCCAACTATGGTGTTGTTACGGGACTCTCACAGCGAACTACAATGCTATTACAGACTCTCATAGCAAACTACGGTGTTGTTACAGGAAGAACACATTGTTTTTTTTAATCACGCAGTCTGTAAAAACACAATTTAAATATCCCTTCGTAACTCCCAAATGAAAAATCTTTTTGGGAAATCTCTCGTCAGTTACCAAATAGACCCCACTTTGAACAAAACCCAGATGCCATAATTTCGTAATTCATCTTCCTTTGATTATAAATCAACCCGCAAAATTGGTGACAGTTTTCTTTTACGAATTTTCTTCCTTCTATTTGCTGGATACAAAGTGCTCTATATTCTCAGATCTGAAATGTAAAATGATTCTTTTCAATACACAATCTTGGATGCAAAAGTATTGGATTAAAATATTAACTGAATATGAATCTCTGGTTCTCATTTAAATTTAGATAAAAGAGAAAACACAGTGTAAGAATTCCTCTTTCAACACAACAATTTAAAGACCAAATCAATTTCAATCTCCTGATATTAATATTATGGTTCATAAACCTCACAAACACATAAGAAAATAACTATCTCACACACACTTACAAATTCAATTTGTTGCTACAAAAACCACTGGTCTAAGAAATGTTATTCAATTAACTTCAATCTCACACCAAAATTTACAGCATCATACTTCTCATTAACTAATCGAAATTATACATACATTAAATAGAAACTCATCATACAGAAAACTGGAATAAACTTGGTCTTTCCATTAAATGAACTTGTGATTACATCTAGTCTAACTGGTACTGCTACATGTGCTCTTCCAGCCTATCCATCCTCTCGGATTGAGTCCACTGAACTAACTTCTTTTCCTAAGCTAGCTAACCTCGAAAATGATCCTCCAGTTTACATTTATACTTGGATTTGATATTGCCATCATAACACAACTACCCTTACAATTCTGTAACTGATTTCTAAACATACACATTCATCCTCATCTCCTCAATGAATTGTTACTCAAACTCTACCATCATATTCATTTCAGTTACATGATTCGTTAGATTGAATCGACACCTATCCTCATGACTCATTCTTAGAAACTTCTAAAAACTATGACTTGTCTTTTCTAGAGCAAGTCTCAAACTATGGATTTTTTTTTACAAATAATTTACAATCATTTTTATAAACACATTCACAATTTAACCCTTCCTTGGGCTTTTAAGAACCCTTGGTCCGATTAAACTTTTAAGTTTCCCTAGAGATCAGATGCTCCTACATTAGACTCCCTGTGTAGGAAATTTATGACCTCTTGGTCATAAGTCTGGATAATTAAGTCCTCCTGTATCTCAGTCTTTGTTTTGTAGTCTGTCTCTGGTTGTCTCTCTTCATTTATGCTACTTTGTTGTTGTCGCTGTTGTTTGCTATTTTTCTCTAGGTATCCATACTTTATGATGCATTTCCCCCATGGGGGCTTCACTCGCTAAACCTTTGACATAGCACGTGCATTCGTGGCATACTAAACAATACCCTTAATTTGACTACATATTGGAAAATACCTCTAAAAATCACAGTATTTAACCCCCTACCAATATAAATCAAATACACCTTCCCAATTTATAAAACCCATATTTTCACTAAATATTGTATGTATCCTTTTTTATTAACATTTTTTATATCCTTTTAATTTTATATCCCTGGTATAGTGACATGATGCCTCTCTTATGACCCCACATGCATTCTACAATGCACCTTTCTTCTTTTGATATACATTGTAAATGCATATTAGCTGCACCTTTCTTCTTTTGATAGACATTGTAAATGCATATTAGTTCTCCCACAATGCAATTACATAACCCACACTCAAGCACATCTCACTATGATTTGTGGCATTTAATGGTCTAAGGCACACAAAATTCATTTTGACAACAATTTGAGAGGAAAAATCCTTATTGGCCATGAAACTTTAACACCTATAGGAAAATTCCTTCACTAATCCACGATATCATAAATCAACTCATGGAATTCTAGGATTGAGCATATCAAGTTCCAGTGATTGGATAAGGTGGTAGTCAAGGAAAAGTCTTTAATGACATTATATTTTGAAGAATTGAATTAACCTATCAACGACTAAAATATACTTCAGATACAATCACCTAGAGCTACAAAGGATCATAAGGACTATAGAGAGCTTACCCTCAATTTCATTCTAAACTTGTTTATTTGCTTCCCCAAGAGCTACAAAGGATCATGAGCAAGGCTAAAGAGAGCTTAATCTCAATTGCATACTAAGCTTGTTTATTTGCTTCAGATCCAGGGGCATAAGAGCATTGGAGGAAGACTCCCACAATGAAAATTCATTTCCAGGTCTGGGTGATGTCCAATTTTGACCAAAAGAAAAGCCTCCAAAACCGTCACAGAGTAGCCTCTACTAGATACTCCGATGAGGAGAAAGAGGTCTGGTGTGACTCTTATTCCCTTTTGAGTAAGAAGTTCCATGATATGATGGCCTATTTAGCTATGTAAGTACATACGTAGCCAACCTTTAGCAATACCAAAGAAATACTTACAAGCCCTCAAGCCTGTGTACAAATTTGTCATTTCATCCATGAAGTTCTTGGTGCTAACACCCATTACATTATCGTTGTAATGGGATTCTCTCCCTTATCTTAAGATACATACATAATTATTCTTGCAAGGCTTGGATGAGGACACATCCAATCTTCCATGACCAACCTACACTCCAACTCATGGCCCATCAACTACAGTTTTCTATGCTGCATGTGTGTGTATTTTGTCAAAGAAACAAACCTATATATACATGAGAGGTGAACATACATGTTGTCCCAAAAAGGATTGGACTTGGATTTTCATCCCAACTTGAATACATACATAAATACACACATATATATACTACCAATCTTAATTAGGCACGCTGATTTCATATTTTCAAGCTAACCCAAATATGACCTATGGATTTCAATTTCAGATTTTCAAGGTCTATTTTACCAAAGATAATTCATAATAATAATTCCTCATCAAACAAAGTATAAACATTGAGGAGTTGGCCCATAAGCATATAAATGTTCATATCTAAATTCTGCACTCCAAGACTCCATAGTAGAACAAAAACCTTCAAGATTCTAGTTAGATAGGGTATGAGGATTCCATAAGGTAGAGATCGAAGATTTCATTATTCCAGCCAATCCACAATACATTTCCATAGCTCTTTTGCCCAAATCTATGCTTAACTCAAGAATGAAGTCTGAGGAAGATTGATAGAATTCTTAGGTGAGCTTAAGGAGTAATGTAACACTCCTGCAATGCTCAAGAGTCAGGGTTGACCCCTAGACCAAACTTACAGGAACATGAGTGCATTGGTGAACATTTTAGATTTCATTTTCAGATGTTCTATGAAGACCAATTATTTAGCTTTCTTATAAAACTCAGGATTCCACCTATGAAGCTTGTCATAAAGGTTGGGTCTCTAAACTCAAAGTGGCATCATCAACAACATCTCTCATCAACCAATACACTCAACCGTGACACTAAAATCAATACTATAGAGTCATACCCAAGAGGTATCATCATTCAATGAACAAATATCAAGCAATTAAAACTAATGTTCCACCTAGTTTCCAATATAGGGGGACGTGGGAATGGGGAGACACACAGGGGGAACACGTGGGAGCACCCCCAAATTTTAGGAAAATTCAAGGGGATAGGGGGATGTCAATATATGTGTGTGTGTGTTATAAACATGATTCAAAATTGAATTCAATAATGAAATATATTGATTCACACATCATAAATGATTCAATAGTAGATACTAAAGTCTAAATACTAGACTAGTAAATTGAAATTACTCAAACTCAGAAATATTAAAAGGTGATGATTCAAAGACTTGGTCTAAGGTCATTAGTATTTAAAATCAATATTCAAAAGTTAAAACTAAAAATGATCAATGGACAAGGAACCAATGTTATTAGAATTGGACCAGTCATCGAACCAGTTGACCCAAAAACTGATAATTGGAGAAAAACCAAACCAAAAGACCAGTGAACTAAAAATTACATAAATATTAATTTTTTCCAAAAAAAATGTAAATATTCATGTACATCAATATGAATCTAAACCGTTATACACAAATATCCAAATTTTCTCATATATATAACAAGTAAAGGTTCATATAAACAAAATAACACTGACTACAATCCATCTTTGAACTAGAAATGCATCAAGAAAGAGGTTGTAGATGGCCTCTATAGTCTAGAAGAAACCATGCTACAACAAACACCTACATATCATCATGCTAGAGTAAATTGAATCTATGAAACAACTCCATAGACCTAGAGCCAAGTCAGCTTGTTAAGCACTAGTCAGAAAAAGCTTTGTAAAAGCACTACAGAAAACCTATGACTATTGTGAAAAAACTAATACCATTGTTAAGACACATTACAAATCCTGGTGTTAGAATATTCATCTGTTATAGTTGAAAAGTACATATCATACAATTCAGAATCTACCATGCCCTGCTAAATTGAATCCAACTTTTTCTTATCAATGTGCACTCTAGTAGAAGCTAGATCCTTCTTCTTGTGAAATGTTGATGCACCAACTACTATAGCTTCTGTTGAAGTGACATTTATGATTGGATCTTGAATATTATTCTCATATTTGTTTGGAATGGTAGAAGTGGGGTAGGAGAGGTCAAGAGGGTATTTCTTGGGCCTTCATTTAAAGCAATAGATTCTGAAATTGCCACTTTAATCTTCAATTTGGGCTTCGAAGCATGAATGCTTGTATAGAGTCTGCAAAATAAACCCATATAAATATATTTTGTTTATAACATAAGCACACTGTATCTCTTGGAACATAATCACATCATACCCATAAATAAGCTAAATTGATAAGTGGTCGAACACATACAAGTAGAATGTGTCACAGTCCAAGTATTAGATTCCAATCCTTCTTGAGAGTATTGACACATATCTCTCCATTTCTAGCAATATTAGGGTGGAAGATTTTTTTGAAAAAATACCCTCCAGTCACACATCCAATACAAGTTAAAAAATAGAAGATT
This sequence comes from Pinus tabuliformis, assembly GCA_031772625.1. NCBI lineage: Eukaryota > Viridiplantae > Streptophyta > Pinopsida > Pinales > Pinaceae > Pinus > Pinus tabuliformis. The sequence continues at coordinate 918,693,102 of CM062820.1, forward strand.
TAGTATTCTTTACATCGTAAACAATGTTTTGATGTCAAGAAAATTCAAAGAAACTAATAATTCACTCATGATATGATGGCACTTAACGTCATTAGGTTTTGTTTTTTAATGTTTCATCAACCAAAACAATGAAAAGTGTTAGGTGCATGTCTTTATTTCCCTACTGGTCTGATGTCCATTTAATATAACAATGTTCAGTAGAGCTAAGTTTCGTTAGTCGATATTCAATCAACTGAAATAGTGGAAATAATGATATTCAAGTTTTGTTTCTTCTAGTCGTCGGGTGGCTCCATGATGTAGTAAATGACTATGGAAAGTGAAGGGAAGTTGTGTTATGTTAATTGATAACTAGATCATATTCCAAAGAGGAAAGAAAATAAGAACTCTTGATTAGTAGCCTTATGGCCAATTAACAAAAGTAAAAGACAATATTTGGAAGATGAGTTAATGATCAATACTAACTAATGGGACTTTTTGAAAAAGGAGACCATGAAATAATCCTCCAGTTCCCCTTGAGTTGAGATAGGCTTGCCATTGGAATCAATAATCCCTTTTGATTCCAAGCTAATGTCCTTTTATACATTTTCTTCCCTAGCTAATTTTTATTAGCAACGTCTTGCTTTTTGGGTGTGCCAACCCACTTGCCTAGGCCTTCTTTCCTTTCTTTTTCGAATTTTTTTTTCCTGTTTCTTTAAAGCCTGCCTTTTTCTCCTACGATGCTTTATTCCACCCATACTTATCATCTTTCTCCAGCTAAGTAATTTTAATGGATTTTTCTCTCCCATCTCATTAAACCTTACTGATTATCTCCTAGGGATTTTTAGGATTCCTTTTCAGGGAAGATTTATTTTACCCTTATCCATCCAGGATGATTTTTCCAAATTTGGCAATAATCCCTTTACTCTAGTGTTTCTTTCCCAAGTGCTTTTCCAACTCTATTTTTTTCCATTTATTAATAAAACTTATTTATTACAATACTTTACTGTTCATATTCATTCCAATACATCATGGTTTCCCCGTCATCAGGTTTACAACAATTCAGTCTACATATAGAAAAACATCAACATAAAGGAGGAGGGGTATTACATTCAAACCCTATTTATAACTAACTACATACTTGACATTAACTATTGCTAACCTTCCTATTTCTAATAAGGAAAACTATTAGTCGAGTTGTCTCTTCATTGACTTGTTTTCATCATGTCTAAGTCTATTACAATAGTCACATTTGATCCTCTTATGTTTTTTTTTGTTTCTTGTTGAAACAACACTTTATAACCTTGATCTAATCTTAGAGAAAATGCTTCGAGTAACTGTGTTGCTTCTTGTGAAAGTTTCAATTAACAATCATTAGCAGCAATATTGGCAATCACTAACTTCATATCATTAGTGAAAGTGATACTGTTTTGATAGCATGAATTTATTTGTCTACTGTACCACCCTTTCCCTACCCACTCCATACAATGCTTAGTCAAGAACTTGTTGCTCAATAACTTCCCTTGTTAACTAATGGAAAAAGATGACGATTCCATGGACAAACCACGACAATTAAAAAACAACAATAAACACTTCATATCATATACTCAGGAAACAATCTATCTTCACCTTTACAAAAATTATAATCATTAACCCTTTTTGTTTGGTGTATGTTGACTTTAATATCACAATATAATAAAAATGAGATAATACACATGATTTCACAAATTTGTTTTATTTAATAATATCATAATATTTATGAAAGTTATTTCTCATATTAATATATATTATTTTATCAATTTCATTTTTAAATAAAATAAATTTAAAGTTTTAATATTCTTAAAATTATTATATATAACTAAATTTTACGTTATAACAACTCATACTAAAGGAAATTTTACATTATAATAAGTAATACTACAAAAAAAAATCATATAGAATAAAAAGCCATATTTTATATAAAATAGAGATTCTTAATTCCACTATATTTATGAATAAAGAAATTATTTAATAAATATATGAAAAAAATAAAAATAAAATATCGCTAATTAAATATTGAGAAATAAATATCAATTTAATTTATATTAATAAGTTAATATTTTTTATATTAATTTATTATTATGGTTATGATTTTATTTTATTTTTTTTAAGTTTCGAAATTATATTTTATTTATTATAATGAATACAAATATAATAACTTTATTTAAAAATATATAAATTTATGTATTTAATTATTTAATTTTCATAATTCTAATATAATATTGATTAGAACTCCAGTTTCTCTAGAGTTTTCGGAAAGTCATATGTTAAGAGATATGACCTTCCACTTTAAATCCTTGAGTGACTAATTTGTATTGTAATTTTTATACATTTTATTTTTTTGGAACATATTTTTAAGTAGAATGGCAAGAAAGAAATAATAATTTTTAAATTATATATTTGGGAAATGGAGATGATATTTGAGTGAGATTATTTAGAATCTAAATCAAAATGGTTCTAGTATGATACTATTCGAGTCATCTTCTTACTAAAACTAACGAGCATGAAATATAAAGTTTTTTTTCCTTTTAAAACATGAAATATTAAAATACTCAACTTTAACCATTAACGCTTTTATAGAAATTTCTAAATAACATTACTATTTAACCACGGATAAAAATTACACTATCTAAAATTCGTTTTTAAGAATTGTGAACACTAGATTAATCTAAAATCTAATAAAAATTAATTTTAGGTTTTTAAAATGTTATAAAACTTGTCGAAAAAACTCTTTAAAAGAATTTAAATTTAAATATATAATTTAATATCAAATATATAGCTTTACTTGAAATATCTTTATTATATATTAAATAATTTGAAAGTAGTTAAGAGAAAATGATAAATTTAATATAAATTATGATTTAAATAAATGTATTGTAAATTTCATTTAATTAATTTAATATATATATAATAATAATAATAATAAAATATATAATTGATAATTCTCAAGGAAATTCTGAAATAATATATCGTGATGCTTAAGTTGTTGAAATGACCAATATGTAAAATAAGAAATAAAAAAGCGTGAATGGTGTAAGTAACAATGGGCCACCTTCTTGGCTTGTGTGAGCTCAGCTTTTGGGCCTCGCCTTACAATTGGAATGTTAATTGACGTGGCTGCATCTATAACCTCGCCCCAAAGTTATACTTGGGCAGGCCGATCGCATTGCCCCTTGCATTCTTGCTTTTGCTGCATTTCCTCTGAGAACGAAAAATCCGCAAGAGCCAAATCGAGGAAGATTCCATAACTGGCACCATTATGCCCCTGGTCAACTAACAAGTTCAACTAAAGCCAGCCATCTCACCGAGAAAATCAGGACGGTAGATCAAGAATGCCTCATTTTGCCCCACAAATCCTTCCATCATCCATTAAAGCGAACCTCTGAATGGCTGCATTGCGGCAGGCGTAATAACTAGTCTCAAAGCCGATGCACGCATAGCTACTAGTTACTGAGATGGACCAAAATTCGACTTCACCCAATACTCAGATGGACCGAAATTCGACTTCACCCAATACTCAAAATTCTGGTGGAGGCGGAACGTCTACAGTGGTGTTGTTGTGGGTAACTGGAAACATAATTGCCGTCATTATGTCACTTTATTATTTGGTATATTATGGCTACCAACTTCCATTTCTTCTTCGTGTATCATGGTCGTTTATTATCGTTTTGTCAGTTGCATATATATTCGTACGTTGTTTCTATGGAAATTCACGCAATCCGCCTTCAAACCACCCAATTGAACCACGACGATGGGCTAACGATCGCGCAATCGGCCTTCAATCCACCCATTTCAACCACGGCAGCACTGTGACTGGGATCGAGGAGGACACCTTGGATTTGTTCCCCAAAATGTTATATTCTCACCAAGTCTCCCAATCGTTCAAATCTGCACAAGGAAATGAATTAGACGAAGCAGAGGATAAGAAGTGTTGCTCGATTTGCCTGAGCGATTACAAGGAGTCGGACGTTGTGAGGATTATCCCTGATTGTGGTCACATGTTCCACATTGACTGCATCGACAAATGGCTTCGCCAGCAAGCAACATGCCCCATCTGCCGAACTTCTCCTCTTCCTTCCGGGAGCGCGATTTCCCTCGCGCAAGACTCCCCTCCTCCTATTCTCCCAGCACTTGATCATGATTCGATCCGCCCTTTTCCAGTATGAGGCTGAGGTTGTACTATTCTCCGTTTTCCAATATGGGGCTGAGGTTGTACTATAACAAATCCCAAAAGACACTTGTTTCATAAAAATATTCTTTGTGCTTGCCTGTGTTTCCATATTATATAGATATCTTATAATTCATCACACGGACACACGGAACCGTGATTTATGTGAACGGAGGTCTTGTAAGGTTTGCCAGAAAGTTTAAATTTGTACGAATCCTTTTAACTCAAAATTTGTTATTTCAGACCTCTTAGGTTTTGCTAATGGTAAATCGCTTGGTGCTTACATGTTTTTTTTAATTAAGTAGTAAGGCGTTCCTATGAGAAGAACTCCCTTACCATGCCACCTGTATTTTTGTATGCCTTTGATTTAGATGTTATACGATGAAAATAGCCTATTAATTTACGTTTTCAGTAAACTTATGTCTGTCAATTTTT